>WURT03070778.1:0-13451 GCA_009936505.3 Holothuria glaberrima
CTAACTAACTAACCTATTTTGATGGCCAGCGAAGCCAAATCGAGGAAAGCTAAAACACTAGAAAAAATAACAGATTCATTGACTGCTTGAGCGGATCACGAACCTTATTACACCAACCCAAGCCACAATTTCGTTTTGGGGCCAAATCCGTAACAATAACGTCTTTTTACCATTCAACAATGTAAGGATGTTGACGAAGGAAATGTCTGTACTTTTAAAAGTTCTTTCAAATTTTTATAAGACTTAAAGGCATTGTCTGGTGGCATTTTATAGAGGTTTTACATGAAAGATAAAATATTTTCATTACGTGTCATCCAATCCCCATACGAAAACTCCATTCCGAACTCAAGATATCCCTTCCTAAAGATTGGTTACTTTTAATAAGAAATACCTCCAGGTTTCCTCAAGGTCACAAAACGAGATCCCAAGTGGGCAAATTGCCTCAGATTCCTTTTGTTTTTCTTTATAATTGAATGTCTTGTTTGTTCTTGAAATTTGATACTGTTGGAATGTTTAGATGTTTTTCCGTGTAGATATAGGGTAAAACTGTTCCATACTTATAGTACAGCAAATAAAGTTATGAAATATTCAATGTAACGATATTAATATTTTGGCTTAAGAAATACAAAAGCCACATCTAATCAATTTGCCCAGATGAAATCACAGATTTTCAATCATGCACTGCGAAAGCTTAAAATGTAGCATTTCTTCAAAAAAGTGTATGCTTTAAATGCAAGATGCTATTGAGATTGGGTTTTCACTGCCTAACACAGAAAATTTTTCTGCATTCTTTGAACACATCAAATTTTGTCACCAGAGCATGCTTTTAAAAGAAATTCAACGTACACAAGCTTACAGAGAGACTTGGCTTGTAGGGCAATCTATTAATAAAGCACTGGACAAACGCCAATTAATATGGTATGCATATGCACCCGGTGCATAGTTAAGTATATATGTTTTAGTTAATGTGTGACTTTTTGAGGAAGATGACAGTTTCTGTCCACGCTAAGGTGCACGATTGCGCGATTCCCGCACTGACTTTCCAAGTCAAGTAACAAAAATAATTGTCTGCGGGAAATTCCCTCGCAGACCTCTTGGCCCACACATTTTTTTATAAATTCCAACATAGGCCTACTTCATGTCAAGTTTATTTGGAACTCTTGATTTTGTCTGTGAGACTGTGACACAAAAGAACAATCGGAAATCTATGAGTCACACAATACCACGACCTATTTAATTAATAAATAACTGATTCGTTCATTTCGCTGATTTAAAATTTCTGTAAATCCCCCATAGAATTTGAAATCCCGCACAAAAAAATTGGGAAGGGGAAATTCCCCCAGTTTCTGAGCCTTAGCGTGAACACTGGTTGTGATTTTTTTTTTTTTGTTTTTTTTTTTTGTTTTTTTTTTTTATGGGAGAGGGACGTGGTCAAATTGACCCAAGTATTCTAAGAGTGTATCATAGACCTATCAGGAATAATTTGCACATAAAATGTCACAGAAGTCATCAATGCGAGTCATAGGTAGTGAAATGTCGAGTCCGCGTTGTTGAATACGCCACTCGAGTCCGAGTTGTGGGCCCTGGACTCTTCAGAAAACCAGGCAAAGCTTATGGGAGTCAGTACTACTTCTACCAATAACGTAAGTACACATGAGGCAAGGTGTGACAGGTTATCATTGAATTAAGTCATACGGTATGTACACAATCTCTCATTCATTTAACCATTTATTTACTCATTCCATTATAGATGTAAAGTTTCCTATAAAAAAGCCTTACAAAGTTTCAAATGAGCCTTCATGCAATGCAAAACATACGAGATTGCTTTTTTAAAGACTAGACAATAGCCTTATCATCATTTTAATATAGTTTAATTGTAATAGGAATTTGCAGCACTGATTTTGAGAATAAGATCAAAATAAGCTAGATGCACTAGCCTGAACAGTTAACTATTCTAGCATGGATGTGCCATCACCCTCATTGTATTTTGACGTATACTAATTTGTCTTTTCACTATTTGCTTAACTTACTACTGTGTTATTATACTATATCTTTCATTGTAACCTGATGAGGATCATGTGATGTCTTCGAAAATGTTCGTTTCAACATGCCTTTGTGTTTTGCTCTTTCATCAATTTAACAACCTAAAGAAAAACTTCATAGCTTAACATAGTTTTAAATGGGTTACAACACTCTGTGCTTCTTGCATTGAAGTAAAATGCGGAGCCGTCGAAATTACCTGCGGGGTTTAGGCTACAGACGCTAACTAGTAATTTTCAGTTGTAAGTTTTCCTTTCAAAAATTATTGTTAAACTGTGCCTGAGAATAGCCAGAGATTTGCTAAGAAAATGCCAGAATCCAGGAGCTAAAAGGTCTCCCTCACCCACCCACTCCCTCCCCCTCCCTTAAAGATCTTTCCACCAGCCCTAACATATTTGAGCCGAGCCTAGCAGAGTGTCTTTTCTACTTCAAATATTACTCAGAATTATTCACCCTGATATCTTTTTGTAAAGCGATAGCATGTGACTCAGTGATTCAGCAGTAATTAATTTGCTGTATCCGCCGGGCTAATTGTTAAGTGAATTCCCAACGACGAAGATAATGGTAAAGTTTTTAGTTTCCCACATTGCACCTCGCCGGTCCAAAACACCCTTCTTGGAGCTTTGAAAGTCCCTGAAGCCTGCAAATTATACCAAAGTTAGCATCGTGTCAACTTAATTTACGCTATCAACCAAATAAAATTGGTGATCTGGCTACTGTTTCTTTCTCTTGCCCCTTCTTAACATATATAACGGGTTTTAATAAAAAAGGTATGTATTTATTTTTCAATATTTTTTCAATAACATTTTCCACAACGGAGTAATCAGTAAATGAAGGAAAGACTCTCACCAAAAATATCCTATTTTCTTTTATTTTAGATTTCGATAATTTCCTCAAATTTCAGGACGTCAGAGGATTTTCAACTTTTTTCTTTCTTTTCTGTTACACAACTCGACGAGAAGTAAATCGATTTCAGCTGAAAAACATTAAGACAGTCCCATCGTTCATCAAGATGGAAAAATCAGTTGTAGTTTTTTCAGCCACCAAACCCTCACACCATGGAAGTTCAAGAATTTTATGGCTGATGAACAAATACCATGCACTGTATAATCAAGCAAGTAAGACATATCGTCCGCAGCTTCAACATAGATTTACTGTGGCAGAGCGCCCCCACTAGGAAGAAGGCCTCTACCGACTTGGTGTAGTTCATTACTGAAGCTGATCAATTGTGCTTTCTCATGTCATTGCGACAGTCCGAATTGTAGTGTGATAAGGTAGAGTACAAGCTTATGTGTACGTAAGTTAGTGTCAGACTTCGTGTCGTTCCATGCGATGATAAGATGGGACTTAAAGGTCATAAGCAGTTGCCCTAAACTTATTTTGAAACATTCGTTAAATATCACAGATTTCTTCTTATTTCTCTTCCAAGTATCTTTCATGATATTTTAGGACATAGATATTGCATATTCAAGGTAAACCAAGCAGTTGCTCCTAGAATATTTTATAATTGAGTGAGAAAAATAATGTCACATGATTCCCAAGAGCCATTCAGGAAATAGGATAGTCTACTATACAATTCTTTATTGGGGTGACTGCATTTTCCCTTAAAATTAAACATGTAATGAAATCATGGCCTGTAACCTCTTTTAAAGTAACTGCAACAGTCCTATAAGTGGTCTTTAGACCCGTGACCAGGTTTTCTCACGGGGAGCCTGAGGGTTTCCACACCATTCTAACAGAACTCGATGTTGAACTTGCACACAGTTAAACTGTTGAATATCGTTATGAGTGTGAACGTCATCCGTTTTGTGGGATATTGTGTAAAGAAAAATTAAAATTGAAAATATTTGAATAACCAAGAATGTTCAGATACAACCTGCAGGTGCAGTGTGCAAACTTTGAAATGAATGCACGTCTAAAAATTAGTCTGCCTAGGAACGGAGTTTTCTATCGTGAAGGTTGGTCGCCCCCTCGCGCCCTCGACATTACAGGCCTGAAATTTAAAACAAAAGGTAAACTTATTGAACAATATTAAAGTTGTTATATTGAGAGTTTCATTGCATTGTATTCATGTATGATATCTTTGACGGAAGAATGCAATCACCCCACTGCGGTATGATTAAGTATACTATTCTCTAGTATCCTTAATTATGTATGGCTCTTTTTAACCACATGATAATATTTTTTTTTTGGGGGGGGGATGAAATCCATTCCGATTATTTCCTTAATTTACGTTTGATATGCAATACTCAGGTCCATAATTTGAATGAAAAATACTTATAAAGGAATAGGGGAAGAGATTCATAAGTTTTATCTTGTTTCATATGAGGTCTGGACCTTCTGTTTATCCCCTTAACGTTTAATGTAAATGTTAATTAAAGAAATAACTCTTTGCTCTTAATTGTGAAGTAATAAATGCAGTTAATGTTCGGATGCTAAAATGCTAAATGTATCAGGATAAAGTACCAAAGCCTTTGTTTCTTGTACCAGTGGCGGAGAAAGGGAATTCAGTCAGAGAGGGGGGAGGCATGAATGACCTGTACGGCCACTTAGCAGTGGGTAGAGCAACAGAATTCGGTCAGAGAGGGTGAGAATTGCCCGTAGGGGCACTTCGAAGTAAGAAGATACCCTATGCTTCAGTACGGTAAAAACCTTAAAAGGGCGCCGACAGGCGATTTGAGTCCATGGGGGGGGGGGAGACCGTCCCCTCTGACTATATGGTAGCTCCGACACTGACTTATACTCCGGTCGAGAAGGCACCAACTTCAACATTTCAAATCACCAAACAAGAACCTGGTCGAAAATTTGACTAGATCCGGTTTAAAAATGAACCGATTCGGATCATTTAAATATATATTAAAAATAAATATTGATCAGATTCCTGTTTGATGCCCCTCAGATCATATTTTGAACAGGAACCGTATTAGTTCTTCTTGTTTTAAACTTGAACTACTCTGATCGAAAATATTCGACGTGAGGCCACCTCGATTTTTAGGATTCACTGCCACCATGTGCTGTGCTTTTCATTCCACAAGTTTTATCAAACACCGCGTTTAACTCTCTGATAAAGAGCAATGACATTGCTTCTAAGTTTTGCTTTATAGAAGTTTTCTGGCTGCATTGATTTACCCACTCTAATCAAGGTCTGGTCAAATTTGAAAACAATTGATCTGAGGGGCACCAAACAGGAATCTGATCAATATTTGAATAGATTTGGCTCATAAATGATCCGAACTGGTTCATTTTTGAACCGGATCTAATCAAATTTTCGACCAGGTTCCTGTTCGGTGCCCCTATGATCAGCCCTCATTTAGAATGCAGTTGACAATCCAATGCCCAATATAACATTACTTCTGGGTCTTCATTTTCCCATAGGCCTAATTGACTATCCTTGAATTCTTGTGAGGATTGCCTTGATCTATCACAGACATAAATTCTTTTAACATAACCAAAATTTTCAAACCGGAATCTAATAGCGCGCACATTAAGTCATCCTCTGCTATGTCGAAAGAAAAGGGCATTTAGCGTCACAACAGAGTGGGATGGGGTTCGGGGCTGACAGCGATCCACTTTTCTCGTTCAAACATTTACCCTTTGTCCATCTCATATATTGTCACTTGATATAATTATGCAGAAGAGAGTACAATGTACGTTGAAAACAAATAAACCCGGACAACACATGCTCTGCTTGCAACAAAGAAAGCTAACATATTACGATGAAGACGATGTACTAGTAGATAATTCTTTTATATGTCTAAAGCTTGCTTTCCATTCATTGAAAACAATTGCTTGCAGTGCTCATTTCACTTTTAAAGCAAACTGGAATTCCGAAAACAATGCCAGTTTTTTAAATTTTTTTCCTCAATTTAATGAAAAATAAAACATTTTATATTTAAAAGGAAAAAGTTGTGTGGATATAATGGAGAATTTCTATTGTAACCACAGAAAGAACGAAATAAAATGATAAAACAAAAACAAAAAAAAATACATTACGAATGACAGCATTTATTCATTTTTGTAATTTCAAATGGTCAATTACGCAACAATATGTGATACCCTACTTTTACAACTTACGTCAGTTGCTTTTTCTTTCGTCCTTTTTGTAAGACAAAAATGTTTATTAGACCTTAAAAATATTTTTTCTATCATACCACTCTATTTAGCCATGCCATTCTGTAACAATAAGGAGATCACCACATTTTGAAGCAAGGTGCAGTATAGCTTTAGAAGAACAAGGAAAAACAAATAATGCAATTCGAGTAGAGAAAGTGTCGTCACAAATTATTGCACATTTGGTCCTTTTTGGTTGTGTGAGTAAACTTTAAAATTCGACATCTCAACACAGGAATGTATTATGCAAATGGTCGGTTAACTTTCGAGATTTATTTTTAACTTTTGTAACATATATTTTTATAATTGTGGACTTCAATTACACGTAAATATTTCTCGCGACCTCTACAAATTGACTGGAAATCAGCATAACAAGCAGAATTGACTGAAATGTAGAGAGCGCCTTCCAATATAACATCATCCTCGCTTTTAAACTATTAACATAGAACACTTTAATCATTGCTAAATGCACCCAGGAAATCTTGGGAACTGCATGGGAGTATAAACAATGTATATACTCCCAGTTCACATAATTCCTTGGGTGCATTTAGCAATGATTAAAGTCTGCTCGTTTACATTACGTTTACGGACGCGCACAAATAAGAGTACTATGAAAGTCTTTAGCAAAACTCGGAAACTGTGAAACATTCAGAAAATATGAAATAAAAGATTTGAAATCAGCTCCCATGGTTATAACCTTTTATTCATTTTTTGAGATTAAAAATGTTGAATCACTCCTAGTGCTATTTACATAAGTGTATTGTGCCTTCACTTTTAACATCATGCATACATTAATGAAACCATGACTGATTACGAAATTGCGTCATTTTGTCTCCCTGTTGATGTTGAAACGCTTCGATGACCACGTAAGTTGTACTCAATTTCTTTCGAAATATTTCTTGACAAGTACTCTGAAGAAGTTGGCCAAAGAAAAACAAAGGATAGAAAGACGAATCCAACTTATAGTCCATTACAGAACGATATACCATTAAAATAAATTGAATAAATTTCGATAGTTTCACAATTCAAAAAGTTCATCAAAGAGAAAGCGCTTGACAGTTGCAGAGGCGTCCGCCAGACTTTTCGACGTGGGACACACTAAGGCACAACGTGTCACCCCAGGTACACCCCACCTAGACGGACTGAGCGGCGTTTGGGGCGTCGTGGTGACGCGGAACGCTCTCCCTGTGGACGTCAGGGTCGTAAGGAACATTTACAAAATTATGGCCATAAGAATGAAGCATTTAACCATCCCCAAATGATAGGCACTTGGCAAACCACAAAAATTAAAACAAAATTTGACCATTTTTTAGCCTAACTCGCTCTCACAATGTTATGATTCGGAATGGGCGGGGCTTGAGTTGGCACGACGAATGATGTTAAGGTTTACAGCGATAATGTCCTCCCATGTTGCCTATTATAGGAATTATTTTTGAAACAACTACGTACCAGGTATGCCACTGATAAGAAGCCCCCACATAAGAGCATAGAAGGTGTGTTCAGAGAAAAAGCTATTGTATGTGACGTAGTGGGTTTAAGGTGCCTAACAGTTATAATTATGCTCAATACATTCCCTAGATTTTCAACAGGAATAAATGAGAAATGAGGTGACAGAGACAACACCTGGACCCTGTTTCAAAAAGAGTTATGATCGATCTTAAGTTTTATATTAGTAGACTAATGCATTACAGATCAAACTGAAGATCCATCTTAACTCTTTATGAAACATGACCCAGGTGAACGCCCGAATCGAGCAGCCGCAGTGGTCTCAACGCTATCGAAATAGATATTGAAACAATAATTCTGGAATATGGTTCCTAGTAAGGCGGTGCTTTAGATGATTAAAAACTGTGCCGCAAGAATGTAGTTTTGAGAATGTTTTGTGCAATTTTAGTCCCCTGATTGACTAATAAAGTGACAGTGGGTCCTCCTGTCTAAATTGATATATGAATGGTATCTTTATACATAACTTTTTGATACCCAAAATCTCATTTGGCACAAGGGGGCAAGGCAACTTTTGGGGTACGTTCCCCCTCCTTCCCCTTTGGCAACGCCACTGGACAACTGTATTTTAAAATTCCATACCTCAATTAAATTTAAGCAGGACTGTGTTTGCAGATTAGCCATACTTTTCCAGCTTAAAAATGCCAAGAAATTTGGGTCAAAATTAGAGATCCTGCGTTTAATTGACGAGTGGTTTGGAATGCTCGTCAAATATTAACAATTTTCTTAAAAAATTAAAGCAGGGTTCTATGTTAATTATTAACCGGGAAGTGTGTGGATAACCTGTGACTAGTTAAATATAAGTAGGATGCCATGGTTGGATAATTTGGAAGAAGGCATAAAAACTAACTCAAAATGAAATAAACATCGGTTACAAAACCATTCTACTCCAAGAATCTAAAAAAAAATAATGCGAGGTTTATCATATTTAATAATTACATCTACAGGAGTTCTCTCACATATTCTCCAGAGGTTTTCCTCCTTCATATCATTTTTTTATTTACATTTCCCAAATTACTTTTTTGGCAGATGATTTGATCACTAATAAATTATTACTCTGGTAATAAAACGCCACTCTGTAAAATCACGTGACATGCAAGTCCATTGCATATTCATCATGATAAGTTCCATGTCATCATCATAATCGTTTTTCTTTTCTAGAAGGAGCCAGTTGTACTTTTTTGACCCCGAAGAAAGTTCGTCGTGCCTCTTTCATTATCGCAGGTGTGAAAATTTTACCTAATTCTTTTCAAACTCCCAAATCACCACCTTTTCAAGATTTTCCAGCTTTGATGAAATTGAATCAAATTGTGTACACATTTCATTAAAGGTGAAAAGACCAAATCAAACCTTCTTAAAAGTACACCATCATTATTGTGACCTGTGCCAGAGCCTCTCGTCTCATATTTCCAGGTCACGAAATATATGGTTTCTCTTCCAAAGCCTGCTTAATTCTCTCCTTTATCACTAATTCTCATTTTTCTTCAACAATACCAATAAAATGGGCTATTTGGCAAAGACGAATTAAAACCTTCATTTTCGCACTGATCTGCTGTGTACACAAACTGCACATTGTCCCGCCTCGATCAAGTACGCTCTAACAGACCCAATCCTGTCACGTTCCGTCAACTGCTTTAAAGTCCAAATCATGAAACGACTGGAGACTAAGTCAACAGGCTATGATTGAATTCGTGACGTTGGGTGCAGTGGAAACTGTGAACAAAAGGGTTTCTTTGACGTATTTACCCTGTCAGCAACGCACTTTTTCATGTCATTCGTGTAAGAACTCAGAGTTTGCCGTAGGAAAATATTGCCTCAGTCTTGTTTTTGAGAAGGAAAATGATCTTTCAAAATAGTCCGTCTCGGTGCGCCATAGACGTAAGCAATTTTTTCTCTCTTTTTGTAAGGAAAATTAGATTTCTACTTAATAAGCCTAATACAAAATTCAACTTATAAATATATGTCTCATAAACATGTACGGAGGATGTATTTTAATCATGGAAGAATCCACAAGTAACGCTTTATTCCAATCTGAAATTTAAGACCATTTGTGAAACATTTTCGTTATCTTATGTTCATTTATTAGCTTTTTTGAGAATGAAGAATATTATGATCCACATTTTTGACCACGTGACAAAATGTGTTTGATCATTCCCGTCTTATACTATATCTATATTACGACAAATAGCACCGTGGCTGTCACGGACGGAGTCAAATCACTATCCTCCCTATACCCTGTACTACCAGAGCCATATCTGTATATGTGGCTCTGCTGTACTTCAAATCAAGGGCGCCCTCTCTCTTCTAGGTCAACATCCGTTCCCTTCCTGTCGACATTATTTTAGAACTCCCAACATCACTCTCTATGACCTCGCTAAGTTCGCTTCCTATACACCTTTGGCAGAAATATGTCCTACGTTTAGTATTTTCTTTCTAATCTCTGCCATACAATATATCTTTGACTCGATTTTTTATCAAGCATTCACAATTGCTTTACTTCGGGGATAAATAGGCCTAATACCCGTTGCAGGTGGGACATAGTAATCCGATAATATTTTTTCTCCTTATGTATGAAATATTTTCCCTCAGGCAATGCACCGGATAAGAATAGGAAGGGCTTTATACCCCTCTTTGCGGATGGTGTTTTACCCCGGAGCGATTCATGATTATTGCTATACGATAGCAGTTACATACGTTTAATATGTATTTTATGAGACCATCACGATACGGCGAGACTTGTCTTGTTCATTGGGACGCAGATTTTATGCACCGAAGTCATCCCGAATGTGTGTAACTACAGCGGCAGGCCTTGTCGAGTTCCAAATTTCATGGCAAGGCACAACCGAAATAGATAAAATGCTTCGGACGGCACGCGCTTCACTGACGCTCGGCCTACACGGTTGATCGTCTTGGTAATGACGTTTTATAATTCCTTTCGTGTGGACTACACGTTGCGATTTAATAAGCAAATGGAGATCTTAATTCTAGAGTAACACTGTTTCATATTTATCCCATCACAGCTTAATTAACTTCGCCCTCAATAATTTCAAACATTTTTAGACAAACGGAGTAGCCTGTATATTTGCCTAAACTTTGCGTGGTTGCAACGGTGGTTCGGCAAGCACGACTTGGCTCCAAGGCTAGACTGCACTTACACAAAATCCTGTCGCACAGATAAATTTCAAGTAGTTGTTTTACCTATTCAGGAAATCTTAATCGACTGACTAACAAGTTGCAGATTTCCATAAGCAAGTCTCTAAAAACCCAAAGTAGACTAAACATTCGGAGAACTAAAAAGAAAAAGCCCACGTCCTCCTGAAAGAGGAAAAAGACAACTGACCTAGCTTTCCGCCATTTTGCATGACATCAAGAAGACGAGTTGTGTCACTAGAGATATCTAACAGGCCCCATCCCTCGGCCTCTTTGACAGGCTTCTCGCCTGTAGAGTCTGACATGCTAAACCTCTTCTTCCCCAACCCAAACGTACACTCCTTGAAGTTTCAATTCCCGTACGGCTTTGTGTCTAATACGCATTCTAATTGGCCAGCAAACTGAAGGGGATAACGATATTTAGAAACGAAACCTTTAGTTACTGGTACTCATAGGCGTCACAACGTAGGTCAAGTAGTGTTAAATTAACGGAGTCTTTGTTTCAATTAACTTAAAGGGATGTTCACTCATAATCAAAGCGTGACAAACGAGCAGGATGCAGAAGAGCCGGTCCGTTGTTAAAGTCGTCTGTCTTTTTCTACGGAACATGACGTATTTGGTAAAAAAGCTCCTAGTTTGCAAAATACGCAAGAGATTTGGAGAGAGAGAGAGACAGGATTTGATTTGAAACTGAGCATTAAAAACCAAATTATTTGAGTGAAGTAGTAAAAGGTCATGAATATGCATCATAACCCTAGCTCCACCAATAGCACCCTTGATAGGCTGACAAACTTTCAAAGAGACGTTCAAATGTAGAGGAGAGAAATTTGCTAAGTTATTTCAGATTTTTACAAGGACAAAGGGAAAATCGTAATAGCTGACAATAATTAAATATCTGAAAGGGAAATTATGAAGTTGTGAAATGTAACCAGGACAGGAATTGCATTTGTGTTACACTGTAACTACAAAAGATACATCGACATACTTAGTATATGCCTAGGAACCGAGATTGGGGGAGGCAGCCCAAGAGGATGGGATAAAACCTATTCTCGGGCATACTTTTGGGAAACTTGACAATTTTCTTGGGTTATACTGGTGTTCCTCGGAGAAAAGGGCTCAGCTAAAGGGAAACCTTTCCCGTATCGCTTCGGTACCTTACATATATCCTGAAAGTTTCAGGGTCAGGAAACGCTTTGGGCTCATCGATGACCCTAAACCAGATTGAGACGTACTAGTCATCCAATGTCTTTGAAGGAGCTGTTGTTTGAGTAATTTTAGCTGTGATCCGATCAGGTTTGTGTCCATACTGTCTACTCGAATACTCTCTCTCTCTCTTTTGCCATTTAAACTGCATGGCACCGGCACATAACGATTTGACCTTGTAATTTATCAGTCTACAGGGCCGGTACCAAGTACCATATTTCCTTGTAATTTTCCCAATGCTATTGTACTGTCCCTGTTCTCCCAGCTAATTTACTCTACTCTCCGTGTACTCATATCCATGCTATTGTGCTCCCGGTGTACTCACACCCAAGTTTTGCATTACGCTAGTATCGTCTTTATGCCATTGTATTCTCCTTGCAATCGCATCTGTGGTATTGCATGAAGTACTGCCTCTTCTCTCACCCAAGTCATTGCACCATCCCCTCGTAGCAGTGCCCGTGCCATTGCACTCCCATTGTACTAACATCCGTGCTATGGTACTTTCCTTATACTAGTACCAATGTTTATGTACTGATATTGTACTCGCATCCGTGTTATTTTACTGTCCTTGTACTCGCATCAATGTAATTGCGCCATCATATACCCACACCCATGTTATTGTGCGACCCCTGTACTCGCATCCATATTATTACGTTCTCATTGCAATCCCTCATGTGACATTGCATTCTCCCTGTCATCGTACCAAAGTGATTGTATTTCGATTGTACTAGCGCCCATTATACTTGTTCTTTTATCCTGCAATTTTATCTTTCCTCTTTAGGTCGTAATCGAGTCATTGCGCTGTTCTTGTAAAGGCGCTCATGTAATGGTGCTATCTTTGGACAGGCACCCATGCCACTGCATGCTCTTTGTCCCCGTGCCCCCGTACATTTCTCATAATTCTCCTGGTATTCATATCCATATCACTGCAACATTTTTCTATTTGCACCCATGATGTTGTTTTGCATGTACTTCATCTGTTCATCTGTTCATTGCAATCCACTTCCTCTCGCACCCACTCCATTGCACCATTCTCTCTGTACTTGCAACACTACCAGGGACCCAAGTTCTTTCTTTAACAAGGGAATCATTGCCCTCAAACTACAGCAAGAGTGACAAAACCATGATTTTGCCTCCCAAACATTTACAAGGGTTTTTATCAAAATTTTCGAAAATGGGAGGGGACTTAATATACTTTTGCAATAGAGACTTTTCTAAGTAGAAATTACAAAGGATTGTGGAATAGAGTTTTGTGTGCGTCATTTTGTCGATGGCACTTTACTGTGGTGAAAAACGACACACAACAAAACTCTATCCCGCAACTCTTTGTAATTGCTATTTGGAATAGGTTGTATGTAAAATGCTACTTTTCAGCGAATGATGCCCGTCTATCGTGTGCGATAATTGTCTCATGATTATTACCTGTAAACACCTCGAGTAGAACT
>WURT03070811.1:0-13449 GCA_009936505.3 Holothuria glaberrima
TATATATATTTATACGGAATATGGGACCTTAAAAGGGGAGGTGGTATAATATGTACTGACATAAATTGGCCTGTGTGCCTTTTCTTAGAAACTCCATTAATGTAAATGAACAACCGTTGTGACATGGAGTTGTATAGTGCAAATTGAAACTGAGATACTAAACCACCAGCTGTTCTCACAAAACAAATTAATGGAAGCAAACACTTTTAATCAATACTAAATTACATTGCACTATGCAAGGGAAGAGAAATGTACAACATTTATGACAAATTATAGCTCATACATAACATTAACAATTACAGTAGAGATAATTGAGAGTCAGTTTTTGTTGTAGAATGCAACTCAGTATTGATATCGATAATTGGCCATTTTTTTTCTTGTAGACAAAGCTGGGAAGAGATGACACAACAAAACCATTTGTTATTTGTCTTCCCCCTCCTAATGTGACAGGATCTCTTCATCTTGGTCACACTCTTACTGTTGCCATTCAGGATAGTCTTTGTAGATGGTGAGTTTCTTTATTTTGTTTCAGATTTTATTTTTACATGCAGATCTCTTTTCAAATCAAACATTGATTTCATTTTCCATCTAGAATGGTCAATTTTCCTCTCATATACTTACAACTGTAGATTGCTGGCTGGACTTTGGGCCACAGTATCAGAGAACTGACCTTTCAGCTTCATATCCTGGCTCAATCAACTGCCCAACTGGGGGAAGGAGACAGGGCTTCTGCCTGGAGCAATTTTGGCATGAATACATGGTTAAGCTTCTTCATTTAAAACTGTGAAATTATTTAGAGGGGGGAAAATCAGTTGATATTTTGGCAAGCATTGCCCTGAATTAAACCTTGGCCAAGATCCTAGCATTAGGTAGTGTGAACAAGTCACGCACCTCCGCCATATTAGATAGTGTTGGGCTGATCCCTCATGCGAAGGCTTGGGGGAGACCTCAGTGGAAATAACCAAAAGTAATGAGATGTCAAACAGTTGATTTCAGTTCCTTGATTATTTATTAGGTGATTTGGATTCCAACACATCAGGCCAACTGCATGGTCAAGTGGTTTAGCATCCAACTTGCAGCCGGAAGGTCTGGGGTTCTACTCCTGGCAGGGTCATACCAAAGACTAAAAATGGAACCTTCTGCCATTGTGCTTGGTGCTCTGTGTAAGCAATGGTGTAGGGAAAACAAGCCAGTGAGCCACAACTGGAGAAAAGGCAATAGCCAGCCTGACTATAAACCAATTGGTTACAAAGTGAGCCGTAAAACCTAATCTAACTCTAACACTCCAATATATGAGGTGAAAATTACCGCCAGCAAAAAAGATTATTCTTTGGAATGTTTAAGAAGTTACGAAAATGACTACATGCTACTTCTTAGAGGTCTATGGCACATGTGGCGTGGGATAGAGAATCTCCAACTAAAGGCAGGAAGAATACTATTTTGGGATAGCTTGCCGAATGGCTGAAAGAAGCACAACATAAATATTACAGACCAGTCACAGAGGGGAGAGGAAACCAGACAGACTAGGTATCATGTGCTGTGTCTCACTTGTATGCAAACGAGGTGTTGCACCATAACTCTGCAATCGTAGCAGTAAACAACAAAATAGCGTCCCTTTCAATCTATACTGAAATGCCGTAAAATACTGCATGACACTAGGTTGAATCATGAAAAGGGACTAAATGAATCCTGTGGCATTCTTGCTTAGTGGTAGTTTGGGGAACAAGAGAGTACTGGCAATATAGTAGGCCAGAGAGGCATAGTGTTTGGAATGAATGGATCATTAACACAGAATAGTGCACCACTGACACTCATTGTAAGGTTGATATATAGTATATTTAATATGAATATATAGTATCATTTTCTGGCACTGGAATTGTTTTGTGGAAATTTAATTACAAATATTTTCACATAGACCACCAAGTAAAAGTATTTCTGATATTTTCAGATGATTGAAAAATTACTCTCTTAATAAAAGACACCATTTCTCTTTCATCAATATATTTCATCAGGCGTAGAATGCGAGGGCAGCAAACATTGTGGATTCCTGGCAGTGATCATGCAGGCATCGCAACACAGATTGTTGTCGAAAAGATGTTGTGGAAAAAAGGAAATATTGCAAGGCATCAGTTGGGCAGGGAGAAATTTGTGGAAGAAGTCTGGAAATGGAAAAGAGAGTAAGATGTATACTTTTAATTACAGTTTTATCTCTTACATTGTTAAAATTAGTGTTAGATTGTACATTAAGTTCACAGCCAAAAGGGTACTTTTTGTTAGAAATCAGTGTGAATGGTACAAATTATTCATTGATATTAATTTTAAGGGTAAATTCAAGCTGTACCTCCGAACATATTGCCACTCTGATTGGTCAGTGTTTATGTACAGATCAGTATTACTGTGCATTGCACAGGTGGCATGGCTTAAAAGAGAAGCTCCATGGGGAGGATTCTTTAAGAACCTAAGGGAACAAAATAGATTGCTTTGTAAGGGTAAGCAAGCTTGTTGTATGGCTTAATTACAATTTTAGTGGATAGCAGGCTTTATCAATTAGATTATTATCATGGCATTCTTCTCATTGACCATCTAGGCAATTACTGTAGCTCCACATAATGTGAAAGAGTAGAAATAGAATGAAGATATTTCATTGTGGTCGACAGGGACAGATGAAATTGTAATATTCTTTTGTGGGGTTTCAGAATATAAACCTTAGAATTGCAGAAATATGGCATGAAAAAAAGTGTTGCCAACCTCTGGCACATGGGCTAAAGTGTGCCCACCAGCAGATTCCTTATGGCCTGCCACTGGTCTTATGCTGCCCCCTGTATCCCAGACGGGCCCCTCAAAGATTGGACAGTCTAGATGCTAGCAATGTATGGTATGAATGTTCTTGCTTTGTTCTAAAATTTTCTTCAATTGGAAGTGACCATAAACTCTTTCTTTAACTTCTAATTGTCTCTGCAGGTGTGGTCATGAGATTGATTTACAGCTAAAGAGGTTAGGTGCATCATTGGACTGGTCAAGACCGAACTTTACTATGAGTAAGGTCAGTTGTTTCCTAGGTAACCCTTCAAACATATGTCCTTTCTCTTGATCAATTTTTATTGTTTCATAGTTTTAATTTTAGTGCAATTTTTTTCTGTATTGAATGCAATTTTAACATTTGGTTATTAAAGCCATGCATTCTCATTCATCTCTTCATTGATCCCCAGGAGTTTTCCAGGGCAGTTCACGAAGCTTTTATTACCCTCCATGATGATGGTACAATCTACCGTGGAAACAGACTTGTTAACTGGTCTTGTACACTGAGGTCTACCATTTCTGATATAGAGGTATGGGTGAATGTTGGATCAATATATGTTCGTGAACAATAGTTTGGTCAGTGAATTTTTCTCTCTGATTAAAAATGGGTGTCACTATTTTTTTTTTTTTCAATGCATAAGACATGAAATGAAGAAAAGACAAGCACAAAAATTTGTACCAACTTTTGGTCTCAGTGAGAAGTAAAATTTATGTTTCTATTCATTTGTTTGTGTAACTATGTTTGTAATGTCTAGCTTGGTGAAGTGATTCTTCAACAAAGCTAACCCTGATAGCTTTCACATTTGGTACGTGGATTACACATGTTGCAAAAAAAGACCCCTTTGTCACTCAAGGTCAAATGCTGAGAACAGTGGTTAAAGCATCCACCTATCAACCTGAAGGCAGAGATTTACATCTTGGTTGGGTCATACCAAAGACTGGAAAATATGCAACCTGTTGATTTCTTTCTTGGTGCTCAGCATAAGAGATTGAAACATTAATAATATATGCAGATATAACGTGATCTAAGGCATTGGTCTGGTAGTTGACAATGGCCACACTAGTCAGTTTGTGACAATATTTATGTCATGCATTTTCTTTGGCTTTGAGGTGGACAAACATCCGATTGAGGGTGCTACTGCATTTCAAGTCCCTGGCTATGAAGAACCTGTCCAGTTTGGTCAATTGACTTACTTTGCATATCCTTTAGAAGGATCAGGTAATTATTTCAATGCAAATGTTATGGGGGTGTATCATGGGTAAATAATATACAAATAATGAATGTTTTCCATTCCTGCAATAATATGAATAATTTCATTCGTTGAAAGATTGAACATTCTATTCAACAAGGCGAAGCCGAGTTGAATAGAACTCTCAATCTTTCAACGAATGAAATTATTCATACTATTGCACGAATGGAAAACATTCATTATTTGTTTTATATAACACCTTACTTTCTGTATTCATAGAAATCTTGGTCAAAATTTGATGCAAGGGAAAGATATGGTCTAATTTAAGGCCTCACGTTAACAGTAGAAGCCTGTATGGAAAAAAAAATGATTAGGTTATAGGCCTTCATACATGCAAATATTCTCTTGAATTCTCCTGCGAGTCATTTGAGTAGTTTAAATCAACAATAAATCCAATAAATCCAACAGTAAATCCAGTAAATCTAACAGCACGATATGGGAGTCACTATGGATTCATGTTTGTCGTCTGCTAGTTGCGCATTTATGTGTACATATTACGTACAATATGCAATGCACGATCCAGTGCTGCAGTGATTTTGAGTCGCGGCCAGCTTGTACGTTCGTAAATGCAATGATCGCTGACTCACACCGTGGATTAGCATATACTAACCCACGTCCGTGGGTTAGTACGTACTAACCCTTGGTCGGGCACTGCAATTGTGATGATATTACCGAATCACGCACGGCATGGGACCAACAATCCTCCAATCAAATGTAGAGGAATTAATAAGGTGTTATATAAAGAAGGATAATGCATTAAAGGTGTTTAGTAAGACAGATTACAAACAACCCCACCAGATGTTGTGTAAGTATTGAAATCCTATTGTTCAGTGAGCACAGCAAAAGTGTTCAGCTTGGGCAAATAAATGTTTAACTATTTCTTGAGACTCATCTCATCAATGCATTTGTCAAACACAAAGCTTGAGTTTGTTTTTCCAAAGGGGATGGGGGTGGGGAGAATTGAAGGTTAGTTCCAGTGCACAAAAGCGAAAAAATTGTGGTACAAATTTTACTTTTTTCAGAGGAGCTCTTTTCAGATGTTTTGGAAAGAAGATCATCTCTCCAAAACGATCATCCCCCAAAAGAGATCATCGATCACCACCAAAAAGTATACAAGGACTATTTTGGGTCAACTACTGTAGGGCCGTTTTGCTTAATTTTTTGGCAATTATTTTAGGAAGAGATTAATGCAGTATTGTAACATTTGGAGCCCGTAACATCTTTCTGGTGCTGCTTTGGCTGTTGCAGGGGTACAGTAAATGTTTATTTGCATACAGAAACAGATTGAGAGTTATTTTAGAGGAAGTTGATTGGGGGGGGGGGGTACAGCATGAATTTGGCACTACTTCAAAGACTTCTGCAAATTGTGTTTACCTGTCTGTCTGTCTGTCTGTCTGTAAGATATGTCACCCTCTCCCATAAAATTGGACAATTACTTCAGACAAGTTTGGAGACAAACTTCTGTGAGATATTTTCCACCAGGTAAAAATCTGTCCCTGCTCCAAAGATCTACAAATGCTGAGGAAGGGTCTGCTCTCTAGTCCCTCATCTCATTGGTCCCCCATTTAGCTTGATTCATCTCATTAGTCCCCCGTTTCATTATTCCGTCTCATTAGTCTCCTGTCTCATTGGTCACCCATCTCATTAGTTCCCCGTCTCATTATAGTTCCCCCTCTCATTACTCCATTTCATTAGTCCCCTGTCTCATTGGGTAAGGTTTGGTTTAGGGGTTAAGGTGAGAGGGTTAGGGTTAAGGTTATGAGACAGGGGACTAATGAGATGGGGACCAGTGAGACAAGGGACTAATGAGATGTTGGACTAGTGAGACAGGAGACTAGTGAAATGGGGGACTAGTGAGACTGGGGACTAGTGAGACAGGGGGCTATAGACATTATCCCTCAGAAAAAACAAACTTACTGACTATTCACTGCATGCATCCACGGATTTGTCAAAAGATGTAAAAGTAATTGTATGTTAACATATATTTGAATACAAAATTAGTCTATCGAAAGAATGTGCAATCAGACAAAGGCAGCATATGTGCACTAAGGGGTATTGCTTTATTTAATACCAAAGTGTGTAATATTTCATTAATAATAAACAAGGAATTGTCACTCGGTATTCATTCCATACAAGAAAACTTTAAATTCATCTCTGACAGATGATGAAATCACCGTAGCAACAACAAGGGTTGAGACAATGCTTGGAGACACAGCTGTGGCAGTTCATCCAGAGGATGTGAGATACAAACATTTGATTGGTCGAAATGTTCGTCATCCATTTGTAGACAGGTTCCTTCCAATAATAGCCAGTGAAACAGTAGACCAGGAATTTGGGACGGGTTAGTGGCAATAGATGTTTATGTAACATCTATTTTATGTATAAAGTTATCAAATTTTCATTGGGAAAAGATTTTGAGTTTTGCTGAAATGGTTGCAGATTTCAAAATATGTCTTTTGTCATATCAGTATGTTTTATGCCTTTATGGTATGGAGTAGATTAAACCCAAAGCATTTTTTTTTCTTGAGAAATGTATATAAAAATATACTTTTTGAAGGAAGTGACCAGTCATCCAAATTTTATTCAAAACAACCACATCTTACAAATCTCTGCTTATTTCCCTTACAAATATCTTTGATAGGTCCAAGCAAAGCATTTTCATAGTGAAGATAAATTAAATAGCTGTTCTGCATGAATTGGACGTTGTAGTAATAAAACTATTGTCACATGTATAAACAGAGCCATTTATGAATCAGAATATGGGGCTATACTAATTCAAATGGCGGTGACTGCATTTTCCCTTTAAGGACAGGCTCTGAGGCTTGTGCAAAAGGCTGATCTGAGGCTGGCTGGTGAATGTTACCTAATTATTTCCCAAACATCCCATTGAGAATTACAGATTTCTTCCCAATATTCAAATTGCTTTCCTTTCAAACATTGAAATAAAACCTTGGCAATTGTTCCATATTGTTTGCCATTTTGATTCATGATTTCAATTGTTTAAAACACAAACTGCAATGGTTTTGCCTAGGTTCATTATAAGTAATATTGGTATATGGTAATAGTGACTTTGCCTTCAAGAGTTTGTCATCAGCTGTAGTAAGGCTTGGCCTTGAGGGGTGCAGTCTTAGTCTTACCCTTTGCCTCAGAGGGTGTGGCATTTTCAACACTTTCAAATTTGCGTAAGAGCTAGACGGTTTGATTAATGATATGACCAAAGTTTTGACTATTGCTTGTCTCAGGTGCTGTGAAGATAACTCCAGGTCATGACTTTAATGATTATGAACTTGGTGAGAGATACAATCTAGAATCTGTGACCATTTTAGATGAAACTGGATTGATTAGCTGCCCCAGTCTGCAATTCAATGTAAGTTTTTTTTCCCTTTTTGTGTATGTGGCCTTATGTTCATGTCATTAATACACATGTGTGCTTATGGCATGAAGCAACTATGGTGTGGAATTTGAATTGATCACGTTTATACTGTAGCAATCGCAAGACTGGAGGCTTGTTTCCTAGCCTAGACAAAGTAATGTCAGGTTTCTCAACTGTGAGCATCCCATGTAAAGTAGGCTTGCCAAAGAAGAAAAATAAGAATTAAAATTATGAGTTGAGAGTAATTAATGCACCCAACCTGAATGTATAATATGAAAACCCTTTCTGGATTTTACCTTACTGGGAGTATCTAGTGTTGTAAATGAATTGTTAATCAAGTTCTTAACTTGTAAGTCTCTTTGTGTAAATGTTAACTTTTAGTCGAACAATAAGTCAGCAATCCAGGTCATTTTAGGCTGGTGCTTCACCTGGTTTGAATTACTTTTTCACTAATAGTCCAGATTGAAAGTTTAATACCCCCTTAATATTTTTAGCTTACTATGACAAAGGACTTCATACGTCTACAACTCTTTACAACAATGTGGTTGGTTACTGCTGAAGCTTGGACTACTGACAGTTTTTCACTTGATTAAAAACCATGCTAGAAACCTGTCAGGCTCATTAAGAACCCTCTTAGGATTAGCATGGATGAATGCATGTCCTTTTGATGGCAATGTCTATATGACTAGTGTTAGAAAGTCTCAGGCATGGATTACTTCTTGCTCTCAATCCTGTGATCAGGTTCTTCAAAGTAATAAATTGTGTTGTGGGTGATTTAACTATTTCCAGTCTTTAAAAAGTCCTTTTGCCATAAGCAGTTTAGTTGCACTGAAAGGAACATAGACCTTAAGAATACTACACCTAGATACCATTTGAAAAACGAAAGGTTCTGCAATACTGTAGAAGGGTTCCTCTGATATCAGAATTGTTTAGGCTGCCAGGCACCAATCTGTTTGCACAAGTGTGGACTTGTATCCCACTTGAGGTACATGGGTTTTCTGTGGGTATTATGGCTCTTTTTCCACTTGGCTTATAGGCTGGCCATCAAATTAAGTCTCCCATCTGACAAAGTGTGTTGCGGGTCAGGCTGAAGTGCTTTCAGCATTACAGTTTGCTACGCAACTATGCTTGCTTTTGATACAGCCAGTTCATGCCAGTGGAAAAAAAATGGCCACGCTATTTTGATTTTCATGACATCATTGCTCATTCATATGTTAGGAGGGTAATAGTCTTTTCATCTGTGAATGCAATTTGGTGCCTGATTAGTCCATTTGCATGCCAAAAAATAGCCAAAAGCTTTACTTCTTCTTTCTAAAGGATATTCTTATCAATTTGTGTAATATGATATGTGCTTCCATTAATCTTGCCAGGGCCTCAAGAGATTTGATGCAAGGGAAAAAATCATCTCTGCTCTAAAAGAATTGGGATTGTACAGAGGACAGAAAGAACATGCCATGGTTGTGCCCTTGTGCAGGTAAGAATCTTAATATTCCCAATTTTGAAAACTTGCTTTGCTGGTAAGCTTCCTTTGCTACAAATAAATATCAACTTCTCTTAAAATGATCCTTTAGCAAAGTCAAGTTTATAGCAAATTTGAATACTACTAGTAAGAAATCATTCTTTGCACAGTTGACTTCTGGCATATTGATCGTAAATGTGCAACAGTTTGGTAGTACATATGGAGACCACATAGGATAACACTTAGGCATTACGTGGGATAGATAAGTCCCATCCAGGGACTGACACATGTAACTACAAGTGCATAAGATCCGGGGGGGGGGAACTGGCAATCCATCCTTTTGTACAGCCCTAATAGTCTTAGAAAGATCTTGAGCAGGGGTGAAATGAATGCTAAATATGAAAAAAGTCTCCCCCCTCTCCTAAATAGTCAGTAACTAGAACAATAAAATAAACCTTTGTAGACTTCAAACCAGACCCCAAAAAGCTCTTTAATGGGGGGGGTTCACTAAAACATTTCAAAGGAGCCCCTTCACCCCCATCCCCTGCCTTGCATAAAGAAACTTAAATTTGTTCCCTGCAAAAACACGCTGAGTTCAGTAGGCTTCAAGCTAGCTAGCTGTGTTGGCTGAGGTATAAGAGAAGAACTGCAAAACTTCCGCTTCATACATCATGACATCCTAAAGCAAGTTAAAAATGTTATTAAGTACTTAAGGCATAAAATGCAAAATTTATTAACCTATCATTTTGCCTTGCATTCTTTTTATTCATATTACAAAGATATATTTTCTCAGTATAACTAAAAAAAGTATAAGGTAGTAAAGAAATATGCAGATAGTCAGCACCAGTATCTCTATTCATTTGTTATATTGCTGGCTGGATAAATTACAATATCTTGTTTTAATTTCAAATGTTAGTTGATCATTTAGGTTTAGGTACCATGTAAGCAATTCAATAAACTATTCAGATTTCAACTGCTGAAATGAGTGAGATGTCTTCCAGTTTCCAGATTGTATGTTAAGAAATATCTCCCAGCAGGTGGTACCAATAATATTTCACAATCAAATGTACTGGTTGAGAAGAAACTTGGAAATAAAATCTGCTAAATTTTGTGGTATTTCCTAGTATTGTTCTGTTGTACTTCAATATTAGGCCAGTTATTCCAGAGTATAGTATTATCTAATCTTTTCAACAGCCAGAGGTCCTAACCACAGTGAAGACACTTTACGTAGAATTCACTGCTAAAATTTGGTCTAGCTACAACTTTGCTCTTTGCTTGAGATACCTGTTTTGTAAAAGAATTCCCAATTTTAGTCTTCCCTGTCTTCACTGATTCAAATGAAATCTAGCATATGGGAATCGCTCAATTAGGTTTGTTTCTGTTTTATATTCAGTCGTTCGAGAGATATCGTAGAACCTTTGCTGAAGGAGCAGTGGTTTGTCAAATGTGATGAATTAGCCAGCAATGCTGTGGAAGCAGTAGAGAGTTGTAAATTAATGATACATCCTGCTATACACCAAAAAACATGGAGCCATTGGTTAACAAACATCAGGTAATTCAAAAATATTCAGTCATTTTATTTTTAGCTCAAACCAGCTCTAAGATCTGTTTGAGCTATCGTGATCCGCCACCCTCACCCTGTCTGTCTGTCTTGGAAGCATTGGTTGTTGAACATTGGGCTACCTGTCAAGTTCAAGAAGTTGAGGTCAAAGGTCATTTAGGGGTCATTTAGGGATCATTAACTTAGGCTGTTATGTGAATATTTTCAGAACGCATCTCTCACAAATAATTTTGTATGTTCTTGAAAGTTGGTCACAATATTTCTTACATAGTGGTTCTTTAAAGTAACACACATATTTTTGATCTAAGGTCATACAAAGTGGTTAGAGGTCAAAAGGTTGACATATTTTTGCTGTGGTATTGCTTTGCACCTGTTAGTCTGATATTTACCAAACATGGTTAAGTTTATAATCAACTTTTGAAGAGCTTCCAGCAGGGTGTAATAATATAGGTCGTAGGTCATGCAAGGGTCATTTAAGGCTGTAGTTTTAAATATTTTGAAGTGCAATTTTCTCCTGGATGCATTACAAAATAATCTTCAAAATTGCTCAGAAGGACGATTGGCAAGTGCAGGTTACAAATTTCTTTCCCAATTTGGGATGAAGAATACTTTTGATGCCTCTCTATTACCAATTTTGTGCCACCCACCTATTTTTACCAGTCTCACAAAGTCAGTTTACCACCTATTTTTCTTTGTACTGCACTCTCTTTAAAACTGTCTGTCTACAAGAGGTCAATCCTGTGAGGTTGTGAAGGTTAGTTTAAAGGGAGCTGCTAAATGGGTATTTCCATTGGGTATTTCCATTGTGTGTTCATTGTCAGAGCATGGGGTGTGTAAGGGTCAAATGACAGTACTACACATAGTACTCAGTATATGAACAATTTCTGTAGGTGCGGTGGTGATGTAAAAGGTCTAATTTTAAACAGCCCTATTAACTTGCAATTCAAGTATGCATTGCTTGAGGGAATGATTTTCTTGGCATCATAATTCATCATCGTGCAGGAGTTGTAATTGGCAAGACCTCCATGGTACGTTGCAAAGTTAGACCAGAAGCAACCAGTGATTATTGAAGGAGTTCTTCTGTAGCAGTTGGAAATGTAGGATTTCACTTGTAAAGTCAGACCAGGGAGTCCTTATTTAACCAAATAATTGTCTAAAAGCAACTTTGTGTAGAAACTAGGACTTTTTGTATTATGGTCACATAAAAAATGATTGCAAGCTTGCCAGTCTTGTGGTAACAAATATTCTAAGTTGGCTGTGTAGCTAATACCATTATCAGATTGTTTACTAACTGTAACTTCATGATATTGTGTGTATAAACTAAAAGTTACTGGGCATTTTAATGAAGCAACAGGTTGTGATTAAAAGGAGATCTAGCAGTTGAAAGTGAGGATTGCATGGCAAAAGTCACACTGTCTGGCTTGTCTTTTGCATAAAATTTCTACAAGACTTGTATTAGTTCATAGAAGAAGTCAATCATCTGCTACTTGTCAAGTAGGACTAGGGGATCTTAACAGGTGTCACAACATTGACACTTCTCAATTGTTTTAATTTGGTTCTTTGGTCTTTTGGTAATGATTTATATGAGTATGGTACAAGAGTGAGCATTTGTTAGAGTAAACACAATATGTCAACTCTGTGGTTAAGTTTGAGCTACTGCACCATTGGTGCTCTAGTTTGTTGTTTATCCTCAATTTTGGGGGCACCACACTAAGTTTAAAATATATCTTCTCATCTTCCCTGTATAAAAAAAAATTAATGGACTTGACTAAGATGGCAACTCTTTCATCAAAATCCAGTAACTGTTGGTAGCTCTGAAAAAATAGATAGGGAAAATGAGAAAAAGATGAAAAGATGAAAAATGAAAATTGAGATAACACTGTTGATAGCTCTGACATGTTGAGAAAACAGTGCTTTTGTTATTGTATGTCTTATGCATTATCTTGTTTCTGTGAAGAAGCTTTGCATTATGGATGACACATGTAGGGGCAGGGAAGAAGCAGAGAGGGTCAGTGAGGTGTAAATGACCCCCTTTGGAGTTGCATAGAAATGTCTAGAAGGGTTTAAGTATTGTACATGTACAGTACTACTCATGCACAAAATTAAGTTTTGAAATATCACATATTCATATAACATGTGAAGAACCATGGCATATCAGGCATTATGTCTGTCATAGGCCATATGGAGTTTTCAGTTTTAATGAAAAGCAGAATTAAAGCTTTCTTTTCATAACATATTCCAATATGCTTCAAAGGTTGGGTTAAAATGCCCTAATTTAATGACTTAACTCTTTTAAAGAGGCTGTAGCAGATTAGCATACAAGCAGAGATATTACCTGACCTGTCATGTTGCATCCTATTTACACATTTCCGCTTGCATGTGATATTCAGTCCTCACACCAGACTTCCTGGTAGTTCCGATGTGTTAAATAATCCTTTCAGCATGTGTGTGTTAAATAATACTGTCAGCCAAATGTTTTTTCTTAGAGACTGGTGTATCTCAAGACAGTTGTGGTGGGGCCATCGAATTCCTGCCTACAGGGTTCATGTAAGGAGCAATCATCCATTAAGTGATGAGGTAAACTATTTTGCATATCTTCATCTTACTACCTGAATGTTTAACTTTAAAACAGTTTTATTTGAATCTCCTTTTAACCTTCAAGGAGAATTACAATAATTTTACTGAATCACTTGGGACTGTTGTAGGGTTGAGCGACTAAAGTCAAAAGATTGTATGTTATATGAGTGAGTTTAGATGAGTGAAGGTAGGACTGGAAAAAAACCAATCACTTGTAGGATTGAGTGCCTAATTGTAGGCTATTTGGGTGAGGTTGGATGAGTACAGATAGGGTTTGAAGCAATAAACTTTTGTCGAGTGCCTAAATCCAAATGATTGTAAGCGTTGCTTATTTCAGATAATTGTAGGAATGAATTAAAGGGGCACATTGAGTTGGTTCACAAAATTCATGATTTTTTTCACAACTGTTGAGATTTACTCACATCTTGAT
>WURT03070822.1:0-13448 GCA_009936505.3 Holothuria glaberrima
CAATTGGTTCAAGTCGAGCCGGCCACGGCCTTTTTTCCAGTTGTGGCTCACTGGCTTGTTTTCCCTTACTCGATTGCAATATCTCAAGGTAGGAAGCTTGGATAGATCACATACTTATAGTGTGTAGATGCCTTATGGTGGGGAAAATATATTTTGGTGGAGATCGAAGGTCATCTGGGGTCACTGGAGGTCCAATTCTGCAAACCTTTTCAACACTATATCTCAGTGTAGAAAACTTGGATAGATTTATGCTTCACATGGTGTTGCATTAAATCCAGCAGAAAACCCATACGAGTTGTGTGGGATGTCAGAGGTAAAATCCCAGATGCCAAAAAGCAAATTCCCAAAAGTCAAATACAAGCACAAAACTGTATCATTCCAGCACATTAAGATCACATTCACCCAATGACTGGAAGAAGTGGGACATCTTTTGGAGATGCCAAGTATCTCAATTTTAGTTGATATTACAGTATTACGATTTTAATCCGTAATTCTGCCATTATGAAAACCTACATCAAAAACCGCTTTTTAATATTGCAGAAGATTCTCTGCCCAGACAGCAGAGGACAGTTGTGAAAGTTCACTAGACAGACGACATTTGTCCTCAGATTAGGACATGTGAGCTTGCAGGAATTGGAAAATGGAATTGATTAATTAAATACTACCATGGGTTGTTAGTTTTATAAAGAGAACTAAGTTACTGATCATTTGGATCAGATACCATTGAGTGTGCATGAATTGTGATTGCTTAATTGAATAAAACAATTTGTAACTGTATGGGCTACTGTCTGTGTGGATATCCCTTGAAGTGCCTTCAGAGCAATTTATTTATGCTTGAATGTGTTTGTTAACACAAGATGTGCATTGTCTACAAAGCAGATTTTATGCATCTACAGAAATACTGGTTCATTCAGTAGTTGGCTCAGTTTCATTACATTCAGCAAGGAACCTCAGTGCCCATTGGGCCCTTGTTTCCAGTTGTTGGGCACTGGATTGTTTTCCCTTACTCCATTGCTTATGCAGAGCATCACGCACAACGGCAGTAGGTTCCATTTTTAAAGTCTTTGGTATGACTCAACCTGAGAATCAAGCCCAGGCCTCCCGCGTGAGAGGCGGGTGCTCTACCACTAGACCAAACACACCGTTTTATTTTCCCTAGAGGTCACATGGGGTCATGTGCAGTCAGAGAGTGACAAGCTTGGTAACACTCTAATTTTTAAATGGAGTATATAAGATACTCTGCGGCTGGGGTTGTTTTTTGCATGGGTCAATGGTGATTTGCACACATTAGGTTACAGTTGTTATGTTTAGTTCAAACTTACTACATATTTTCTACCTTTCACCTACCCTTATGACCTTATTCCTTCTTGATATAATTATTTTGAAAAGATTTCACAGGTTTTAAGCTCTTTTTTATTTGTGCCTCCCACTTGACTCAACTGAAAACATATCAAAACCTCAATATATTTCTGCAGTCTGATTCTTGTGAAAGATAAGACTGGCACACTTCAAAGTTAATGTGTAAGTTCAGTGTGTAAAAATCTCAGTTTGGGATTGCTTTTAAGAGAGGTCAAAGGTCATTTGAGATCACCAGCTGGCAAAATATAACATCTTTTGTAACCAAATTATCTCAGTAAGGGATACATAAAGAAACTTCATGTCATACATTTACTTTATTGATGTTACAAGCCCACCATGATGTCCTCATTGATTGCAAGGAAGATTTAAACTTATGCACTCATACCTAATCCATCTCTCAACTTGGCAAGGAATCACTACACTGCTTGTTCATTTTGAACCTTTGAAAAAACCTATATTTGTAAGTTCAGTGTCTGGGAGGCGTGGTTTTGGTCCAAGGTCCCATGCCATAAGTAATTTGAGGTCATTTAAAGTCATATGATGCTTGAACTAGTAGAGACTAGAACCCAGGGAACCTTGGTTGAAGGTATGAGCTTCTGCACCATTGGTGCTTTAGTTTCAAAATCCCAAGCTGGCCACGTATAGCATTTGTTCCCCCCTCCCCCACTGACCCCTCTTGATGAAGTGCAAAATCAAACAGAGTATGTGATGTGCATCAAAGAATGTCCATATTTGTGCATACACATATTTTCTATCATACACATGCACATACGTACAGGTACTCACCTTTTTGCCTCGCACAATGCAAAGACATTCTCTACGCTGCTTATTTGATTCCTTGCGGAAAGCAAAAAAAAAAAAAAAACCTTTGCAGTGGTGATGTCATGTGTGTGTGGGTATGTTTGCATCTGTATGTGACACTATGCTTGTAAAGTAAACATCTCAAGAAGGGTATTAACTGTAAGGGATCTGATCTCATACTTGACATTGCCCATATTGATCAGATGAGCATTTCTTTTTGGTGAGGTCAAAGGTTGTTTGGGGTCACTAAAGGTCAAAAAGAAGGACTCCATCTCAACTGATGTATGGCCATCTTAGCATGAATCAATCTGTCTGTGCTTTCAACTTCAAACCAAAGTACTGAAATTACACCCACATGGCAAAGAATCACTAAGCCTTTTTGGCTCTCTGGTTACAATTTTCAAAAAAGTTTTATCCTCCAGTGTCACTTTGGGCATACAGTCTTTTGTTGGGTGTTTATTTACACAGGTCGAGAGGATACATATTACTGTATCACATGAAAATAGTTTGACACATTATGCAGCGTACCCATAAATTGCAAACTTGAGAGACATGATTTTGCGAAAATCTTTCCTATTTTTCATTTCTATAAAAAACTTATGCACTTAGCTTTCCTTTAACAAGTTGTTAGGTACTTTAGTAAGTACTTTAATTTTGATTGTTCTGAGAAGTGGTTGCTTGGATATCCTTTATTATATCTTTCAAAGAAGTATCAACCTACAATATGGGTCACCAACATGTCCAGTTGGAGAGTGCTAAATAATAGCCTTCTAGAGATAACGACTTGCAGCTGAACATGTTTTCACTCTGTTTGTATCAATAGACAAAATACTTCAAACTGACTATTATCTCTTTTGAGCTAAGCAAATTCCCTGATATTTCCTCTCTCAAATTCTGCGACTTTTCCCTCAAATAATAAGTGTATTCCCCAAGCAACGCAGAGAACATTGCACTTTCTTTTAAGACAGGAAAGAACTGTAATTCCACGTTACAAATATTTCCTTCCTGAGTTATGACTTTACACTTTCTTAAGGTAGGGGGCAAAGAATGATGGCAGTAAGTTTGCCGTTTGCAGAATGTGTGCTGTGCAACAAAACAACTTCACAAAACCTAACAAGCCCATGAAACCCATTCTAACACAAAACTATCATGAGCTCCTGAAAAAACCTTTTATTGCAAGGCTCATACAGAAATTTTATATCTTTCTAAATGACAAAATAAGGATATTCCTTGATCAATTTTTACACTATTTTTCACATGTATTAGAGGAGTCTAATAATTAAGAGCTTTAATGAGTTATCACATTACTGTAGAAATATACATTTTCTTCAACAAGATGGCTTCTACCTTTGGAAATACCCACAGGATTCACCTGATGCAATGTTACTTAAACCTATTATTTTCCATATTGTACATAACATACAATTTCATTGCACATATACACATGGGTGGAAAAAGCTGGGACGCTCTTTCAAAGGAATTTTTGGAATATGGAGGTAAATTTTGGCATTTGGAAGGAGAGTTTTCTTTTTTTTACATGAAAATGCAGAAACAATTGTGGAAAATTTTCCTCCCTTCTTGGAAATAAATATTTTTTCCAGCCCCGAATATACACCTTTCATTTTTTCCAGCCCTGAATATACACCTTTCATGGGGAAAAATAAAATAGAAGTCACACTGAAAGAGTGCCATAACCAACCAGAGAGCCAAAAGGCTTAGTGATTCCTTGCCATATGATATATTTTAACAAACACCAATCACCCATATGACATGCATTAGATCCCTCCTACTTTAGCTGTCGTTGACCTCCACCAAAAACAATACCGATCATCTACTCAATATTGTTGACCAACATACCAAGTATGAGATCCCTCTGAGTTACCCTTCTTGAGATATCATGTTTACCAAGTTTTAACCTTTTGACTTCTGGTGACCCCAAATGACCTTTGACCTCCAACAAAAACAATAGGGATCATCTACTCAATATGGCCAACCCACATACCAAGTATGACATCCCTCGAGTTATCCTTCTTGAGATATCATGTTTACAAGGTTTTGACCTTTGATCTGTGGTGACCCCAAATGACCTTAGACCAAAACAATAGGAATCATCTAATCAATATGGCCAACCTCCAAACTATGTATGAGATCCCTCAGAGTTACCCTTCTTGAGATATCATGTTTACAAGGTTTTAACCTTTTGACCTCTAGTGACCCCAAATGACCTTTGACCTCCACCAAAAACAATAGGATCATCCACTCAATATGGCTAACCCATCTAAAAAGTATGAGATCCCCAGAGTTATTGTGTTTAAAAGGTTTTGACCATTTGACCTCTTGTTACCCCGAATGACCTTTGACCCCCACAAAAACAATAGCGATCATCTACTCAATATGGCCAATCCACATACCAAGTATGACATCCCTCTGAGTTATCCTTGAGATATCGTGTTTACAAGGTTTTGACCATTTGACCTCTGGTGACCCCAAATGACCTTTGACCTCCACCAAAAACAATACAGATCATCTACTTGATAGGGCTGACCAACATACCAAGTATGAGATCCCTCAGAGTTATCCTTCTTGAGATATCGTGTTTACAAGGTTTTAACCTTTTGACCTCTGGTGACCCCAAATGACTTTTGACCTCCACCAAAAACGATAGGGATCATCTACTTAATATGGCCAACCCACATACCATGTATGAGATCTCTCCAAGTAACCTTTTTTGAGATATCGTGTTTACAAGCAATGCTGTCTCATACACACACACACACTTGTAAATGCTGCCCAAACGGGGGACCCTCGTATGTTAACATTCAACCGTGGACGTCTATAGATAAGGCTTGTAGCATGTACACTGATAGAAAATGATGTGCTCTGCTACAGCAAAGAAAGAGGGGGCTCTAAATGTTTTCAATCAATATAAACCTATATAATTGTAAGTGTGTATGTGATTATCCCATGGGAACCATGGACATAACGTGTTACACACATACACCTGCAAACGAGGACGTACCACAACACTACCTCAATGGGGACTGTTCCTATATTCCTTTAGATGCAATAGACATCTTTATGGTTCCATTATTTAGCCCGAAGAGGCTATTTAAAACTATTCTTATAAACGGGGACGGTCCCCAATTCCTGAGGGTCCCCGATTGGTAGGTGTGTATTCCTAAATACGTCCCGATTGTCAGCACTTACAAACGCACATTTGTCCTTCTGGAGATATCGTGTTCACAAGCAGTTTCCAAGGTTTTTACTATCCGACCTGTGGTGACCCCAAATGACCTTTGACCTCCACCAAAATTAATAGAGATCATCTATTCAATATGTGCATATGTACACTGATAGAAAATGATGTGCTCTGCTACAGCAAAGAAAGAGGGGGCTCTAAATGTTTTCAATCAATATAAACCTATATAATTGTAAGTGTGTATGTGATTATCCCATGGGAACCATGGACATAACGTGTTACACACATACACCTGCAAACGAGGACGTACCACAACACTACCTCAATGGGGACTGTTCCTATATTCCTTTAGATGCAATAGACATCTTTATGGTTCCATTATTTAGCCCGAAGAGGCTATTTAAAACTATTCTTATAAACGGGGATGGTCCCCGATTCCTGAGGGTCCCTGATTGGTAGGTGTGTATTCCTAAATACGTCCCCGATTGTGAGCACTTACAAATGCACATTCGTCCTTCTGGAGATATCGTGTTCACAAGCAGTTTCCAAGGTTTTTACTATCTGACCTGTGGTGACCCCAAATGACCTTTGACCTCCACCAAAATTAATAGGGATCATCTACTCAATATGTGCAATCTACATGCCAAATATGAGATCTATCGGAGTTACCCTTCTTGAGATAATGAGTTCTAAGGTGGAGTCACACACACGGACACACACATACGCACATTCAGTGCCTTACGGGGTACCAGGAAAGGACCCGGTAGGGAATGCAAGGGAACTGCAAAGAAGCGAAGCTGCCCGCGAAGTAGACGAGGTTTGCTACGTCCTTGGCGGGTTGCGCTGCAAGGCAGGCACGTGCAGCCGTGCGTGACTTCTCATTGCAGTGGCCGAATTTTCGGGTAGCTATTCCAGTTTTGAGCCGCGCGTGAGCTTGGAAAGACGTGCGAGAGCGGACCTCGAGCCAACTGCCTTGGTACCCGCTAAGGACATGTTTGTGAGTGCACACACACATACACGGCATCACCACTGCATAGATTCCTTTTGCCTTCGGCAAGGAATCAAAAAGCAGGTTCCACAATGTGTGGATCGTATAGAATTCCAAAGACTTTGGGGCGTCTCTGAAAATATCAATTTTTGTGACCTACAAGTGCAAAATTCAATGATTTTCCACAGCAGTTTTTAATTCTTGGATTAATCATGACTGCATAAACTCTGCTAACAGTGACCCCATAGGATAAGCAAACTAATTTACTGTGAATATATCTCAATGTGCTTTTGTTCAACACCAAGCAAATCAGCAGAAAATCCAAATTTCTGCTCTCCTTACCCACTTTTCTCAATTCATTAATATTTCAGGTTTTTATACTCACTATTAGAGTTTTCATGAAAACATTTTTTACCCTGAGGGCTTGCTCCCTTGGCCACTGAAATCCTTATACAAACTAACAATATAAAATTTTTTTGTTCTTTATTTATTAGTAAAAACCCTGGCATTCAAATGCTACAGTCTTTAAGCCAGATACATTGTTCATTTTTATCCAAATAACAGCTATGATTCACAACAATTTTTAAACCATCACTGTACAACATGATGAGCTGCTTATGGTGAAAATTACTAAGAATGAATTTACATTTACAAGAAAGATCATCTTGGCAAAATTAAGCTTTGTTGGCATACTGTGGGTGTTTACTTGTTAACAGGCTCATAGCCAGCAGGCTTCTGGCACTTCCATTGAACTTTGAAGAAACTCAGAGCACCAATAGAACCAAACAACATCAAGATTCCCAATTGAAAGTAGATGTTAAGGACACTGCTGTAGGCAAATCCAACTGCTGCTGCAACAGACTGCAAGGTAATAAAATCAATGTATATATCAGTAAAACTTGTCAACTACTGTTAAAAATACTGTATTTGTCATTTAAAGGAGTATATTTTATTTCTTATGTACTTGGCATTGTTTAAAAATGTGTTACAACTATATACTGATGTCCTTTGTGTCACACATTTGCAATCCATGAAAACATTCAAAACTTATTATTTTTTATTTACAAAAACATACTAAATGAAATCAGTGAGAAGAGTTGTCTGCTTTCGTTTCTGATAACAACTAATATAAAAGTTGTTCTTAATTGCAACCTCCACATCCAGACATCTGACTTACTTTCATACATTGGTCATCCCAACAAACAAACAAACAAAAAAAAAAAAAAAAACGAGCAACCAAAATTTTCAAGACTGCAAATAAACTTAATAGAATGAAAATAAACTTGACAAGCAGAAAGTTAAAGGCATAGTGGTTTCAGTGGTACAGTAGATTTGCTTTTGACCCTAGTTAGATGGGGTCTAACAACACACCAACACATATGTGTCACATAGTGTCAGCTAGAATAAAGGGATAAAAATCAACTTAAACCAGAATGCAAACATTGCATTATGGTTTCGATGAATAGCACTCAAATAATGCCAAGATGTCCCATTTCTTTCAATCATCGGTTGAATGCTATCTTAATGTCCTGGAAAGTTTGTTTTGTGTTCATATGTGACCTTGGGAATTCTTGAGAAATTTTGCTTTTGGCCACTAGTGATTTCAGCTGACATCCAAAAACACTCATGGGGGTTTTCTGATGGATTAATTTGTTAGTTAGTTAGTTAGATGGGATTTAACGACACACCAACACGACGTGAAGTATCCAAGCTTCCTAACATGAGATATTCTGTAAACAAGGTATTACACATTTGACCCCAGTGACCTTTGACCACCACAAACCATAGGGTATTTCCTCTCACTATGAGGCATCCACATACTATGTATGAAATTTATGCAAGCTTCCTACCTTGAGATATCGTGTCAACAAGGTTTTCACAGTTTAACCCCACCCCCAGTGACCCCAGATGACCATTGACCTCCACCAAAAACAATAGGATTCTTCTTACCATAACGCATCCATTTACTGAGTATGAAGTTTATCCAAGCTTCCTACCTTGAGATACTGTGTAAACAAGATGTTCAGAGTTTGACATCCGCTGGCCCCAGATGACCTTTGACCTCCACCAAGTACAAAAGGGTTCTTCTTACTATAATGCATCCACATACCAAGTGTGAAATCTATCCAAGCTTCCTGACTTGAGATATCGTGTAAACAAGATTTTTAGTTTGACCCCAGGTAACCCCAGATGACCTTTGACCCCCACCAAACACGCCAGGGTTCTTCTTACTATAATGCATCTACATACCAAGTATGAAATCAATCCAAGCTTCCTGCCTTGAGATGTAAACAAGATTTTCAGAGTTTAACCCCAGTGACCCAAGATGACCTTTGACCTCCACCAAACACAAAAGGGTTCTTTTTTAATATAATGCATCCACATACCAAGCATGAAATCTATCCAAGCTTCCTGACTTGAGATATCGTGTAAACAAGATTTTCAGAGTTTGATCCCAGATGACCTTTGACCTCCACCAAACACAAAAGGGTTCTTCTTACCATACTGCATCCATTTACTGAGTATGAAGTTTATCCAAGCTTCCTACCTTGAGATATTGCGTAAACAAGATGTTCAGAGTTTGACATCCGGTGGCCCCAGATGACCTTTGACCGCCACCAAACACAAAAGGGTTCTTCTTCTTACTGTAATGCATCCACATACCAAGTGTGAAATCTATCCAAGCTTCCTGACTTGAGATATAGTGTAAACAAGATTTTCAGAGTTTGATCCCAGGTGACCCCAGATGACCTTTGACCTCCACCAAAACCATTGGGTTCTTCATTTCAATATGGGGCATCTACCTACCAACTTTGAAAATGTTCAGAGTTTCCCTTTTTGAGATATCATGTAAACAAGAAGTGCCACAAACACACACACATACATACAGGTTTTTTTTTTTTCCATCAAGGTGTTCTTTCCTTTGTGTTTGCTTCCTTAACCCTAACCTTAACAATAGATTGTCTATTGTTCAACACCTGAGGACCTCTGAAATCTATTGTTCTGACACCTGAGGACCTCATCTTAAATAGAAAATGTCCTCACCTTGACTGAAATGTTGGGTCCACACACACACGCACATACACACGCCATCATGATCGCATAGGTTTCTCTTTTCATCGAAACCAAAAAGTAAAGACAGGGTAAAATTTAACTAAAAAAGTTAAGGCATATGCAAATGTGAGAGACATGTCAAAAATTCCTATACGGGTCACTTTCTCTGAAAAAGCCCAAAATGAGAGAAGGGTCTGTGTGATCAAATAACATCTTCAGGGTTGGCACAGTGTAGTACTTCTGACGAATATGAGAGTATTCATAACAGTCAACAAGAATGTGACTGACGGTGACGGCACAATCACAGGGAATACAATATGGTCTCTCTTCCCCGTGGAGTAAATAGGCATGGGTATAAAGGTAAGTGTGGCCAATGCCAGCCCTAGTGAGCACTAAATCATCTCGCCGCTTACTGGGGGCTGCATTACCCACAGTCCCGACTGTTGGTTTTATTTGATACAATTTGTTTTCGGGGAAGGAATCCCAAAGTTCTTGCCATTTTGATTTTACATAGCAATTGATCTTAGGACGGTAATCAGTGTGGGGTAAATAGAGGTTGGTGACATCCATGTGTAGGGCTTCTTTGGCAAGTGTGTCAACCTTTTCATTTCGGCATATGCCTACGTGGCTCGGGACCCACCACAGCACCACTGATTTCTGTAGTCTCACCAAATTTGAGTAAGCTTCACAAAGAGCTGTAACAGAGGGGTGTTTTTGTGCACGGCCTTTAAGTGCTAAAAGGCTGGATAGAGAGTCTGCAAAAACAATGAACTGGTGATTATCAGAGCTTTCGATTAAATCAAATGCCATCTTCAGTGCCTGGAGTTCGGCAGTTAATACTGATGCATCATCTGGTAATCTGATCTGAGAGAGTACATCATGGCCTGTCACTGTGGCTGCGGCCCTGTTCATGGTCTTGGAGCTGTCAGTATAGATGGCATGATAGCTATTGTACTTATGTCTCAACTCATTAAAGCTGGCACAGAACACCAGTTAATTGTTGAGTTCTTCAGAAACTCCCTTAAACTAAGGTCAACAACTGGCTCAACCTACTCCCAGGGGGGACGGTGGTGGAGTAGGTAAACTGCGCCACGAAATCGGGGTTAGTACACACCTTTGACAGAGCTTCCCTTACGCGAAGAGCAAATGGGGGAATAGCTGCAGGTTTTGTGGGATATATGTCGCTCAACTTACGGTTGAAGGTCTTCTCACGGGTCAGGTTGTGTCTATGGCCCTTCAGTTTGGGGGAAAATTGGAGCAACAACTTCTTCCCGCTTATCTGAAGGGGTGGCTCGTTCGCTTCGACATAGAGACTCTGCATTGGAGATACATGAAAAGCCCCTTGGCAAATTCTCAGACCCTGATTATGGATAGGGAGAAGTTTTTTGAGGTATGACTCCCGAGCGGAGCTGTAAACAACACAACCATAGTCAAGTTTGGACCTAACGAGGGAACTGTAGAGGCGAATCAAAACGAGTCAGCGCCCCAGTCCATCTTTGAGATGACCTTCAACAGGTTAAGTGCCCCTTGGCAAATCCGCCTGAGATGGTCGATGTGGGCTTTGAAGTTGAGCTTATTGTCAAGTATCAGGCCAAAGAACTTAGTCTGGGGAACAACTGGAATGTGAGTACCGTTCAGGTCTGGGTCGCAGTGGGCACCTCTCTGGTTGCAAAAGTGCATGTAAACAGTTTTGGTCCAAGAAAAACGGAATCCATTTTTGTCAGCCCTAGTGCTGGATCTTATTGAGGCAGTTCTGCATCAGTCTCTCTACAGACCTCATGTTCCTTGAGAAACAGGTAAAAGGGAAGTCATCCACAAACAAAGACCTCTCAATCCCAGTGTTCACCACATTGGCCATGCTATTTATTTTCATGATGAAAAGAGTAACTGACAAGATGCTGCCTTGAGGAACACCCATCTCCTGATTATGTAACTCTGACAATATGCTCCCCACACGCACTTGAAACACACCATCTTTCAGGAAATTTTGAATGAAAAGAAGCATTCTACCCTTCAGACCCGCATCATACAAATCTTTCAGAATGCCATATTTCCAAGTTGTATTGCACCTTTTCTCCAGGTAGAAAAATACCGATACATCATGGTGTGAGCGGACAAACGAACTGTGGATTCTAGGTACACCAGTTGGTCATTAGTGGCCCTGTCGAAAGCCACTTTGGTATCTAGTTATGAGGTTGTTGGTTTGGAGGAACCAGACCAGACAGGCATTGATCATTCGCTCAAACGTTTTGCACAGGCAGCTAGTGAGGGATTTTTTGGCCTTTTGTGGCCACTGACCTCCTACGTAAATTTTTCCTCTCAATACGACAATTCAAGATATCTAGTATGAAAGTATTCATCATTCCCATCCTGAGTTCTTGCATTTATTAGCAATTTCCAAGGTTTTCACTGTTTCACATCCAGTGACCTCAGATAACCTTTGACCTCTAAAAAAACCAACAGGGTTCATCTTCTGACCATAACATATGCCAAGTATGTAAAGTATGCAAACTTGTTACCTTGAGGTAAGGTTTTTGTTCATGAACTCTAAAGGACCTCACATGACCACTGACCTCAATCAAAAACATTAGAATTCGTCCTCTAAATATGATATATTTATACACCATGAAATGTATGTACCCTTCCTACCATGAGATATTGTGCACATTAAAGAATTTTGGTTTTGACCTATGGTGGCCTCAAATGACTTGTTATCTCTAAGAAAAACAATGAGGTACTTCCTTTCCAAATAATAAATCCATATAACTAATGTGAAGAGTGCCATCATTCTTATAGATATTAAAATATAGGGTTTATAAATTTCCAAGATTTTTGTAGTTTTACCTTCAGCAATAAAATATTTCTATAAAACAAGCCACACAAACTTTTTAAGAGCAGCTTGCAAGTTTGGCATACACATTGAGCTTGATGTCAAGTCTGCTAATAGTAACCCAAAACTAAGATTTGTCTGCGCAAAAATTGTAAAGAATCTGTTTTCAACGGATTTGAGTAAGTAAAGGTATCTAGATTTACCAAAAAAAAGATGCCCCCGGTATCAGCTGGGGAACTTCAAAATGGCGTCCAAAATTGCCGCTGCACGCAAATTTTTTTCGTAGGATGGGTAATGCAAGTTATGAAGTAGGCCTAAGCATAGGCGTTGCTTGAGTGAATTGAGAAAATGATACTTAGATTTAACTAAGTCCAGGCTGAATGTACCCCTACTTTTACTCGGAACTTCCCTTAGTTTCTTCACTACCCTAACACCCAGATACAATAAAAAATCTTTGTTTTTTGAAGTACCATTAAGTTACCATATTCAATCAAAACAGTTGTCCTTTACAGTCTCAGTGTTATTAGACTGTAGGTACTAGAATTGCGATAAACCCAGTGTAGCAACACGTTGTGGCCACTTTTCATATGGAACATAAACAGGTAAGCTTGATATGAAGCGAGGAAGGAAGACACTATGAATAGTCATGAGCAAAGACTGTGAATTGCACAAATAATTCATAATATTCCCCTCGCTATCCTACGAAAAAAACTTCGCCCGCCGCACATGTAATTAATACTATGTTGAAATAATGAAGAAAATATTTATGAAAAATATGTTGAACTTACTGACTCTTAAAATATGGTCATGGTTCATGCCAAAAAAATTAAAATTATGTTTTTAAAAACATTTTTGTTGGAATTGAGGTCAACCAAGATGGCGGAAAAGCAAAATGGCCGCGAATGATAAAATGACAATGTAGCATAACAATAGATAATAACCAGAATGCAAAAATGTGTTGAGGTTTCGATGACTTCATTACACTGGTAAGCTGAAAGCAACTATATTTTGATAAGCTTGGGGAGGTTCTAGGGTTTGGAGAAGGGGAGGGTTGTCACACTGAAGCTGACCCATAAGAGCACTGAAGGTGTATGGCGGGGAATAGAGAAGTGTGATAGATGAAGCCCACTTATGTGATTCTCAGGTTTTCATGGTCTTACAATCATAACAGGCCCATGTTGAAATTTTGGCATTTAGATCAACATAACCTTCCAAAA
>WURT03070833.1:0-13448 GCA_009936505.3 Holothuria glaberrima
CTCGAGCTGAAAACTACACAGAATATCCACTAAGCTATACCCCTACCCCCTAATGCAGCAAAATCTCGAAAAACGGGACTTTGGCCTCAAAAACTACTCAAGCTTGAAATTGAAGCTTTAACATGCATATATGGTCTTACCTACACAGGATTACTCATAATCATCTTTCATTCACAAAAATTGCAAATTTTCATTTTTTCAGAAACATTGCCTTTAGGTAGCACACCACCAAATTTTCCTCCATTGACTTACACACTAATTTGGGTCCATTTCGTGGCCCCCTGGATCCTTATAGAGGTTTTCAAAGGGCACAACCTACCCCTCAAAAGAAAGCTGAGGAGTAGGCCTTTCACAACGATTTCAAATTTGCATATCATGACTGTAGAAATTTTGAGCTAGAAGAGCTTGTAAAATAGAAGGGTGGTTCTTGTTTTTTTTACTCATTCAAATGCTGTTTTGCATAGGGGAAGGATATATTGCAAAAAGTACCTGAAACACCTTCAATTTTCTTAATTTTTGCAGAATGAGTGCTTCAACTACTTTTCTACCACAAACACATCTCAAATTGAACACATCGCTTCATTAACATGGTCTAATCGGTCCCCCAAAAAGTTTTTCTAGGGTGTTAAATTCGTAGGGTAACCTCCTCTGCCGGGATTCCCTTGACTTAGTGGTGTGCTACCTGTAATCGTGATATCTTGAGGTAGAAATGACCGACACTTTTCATATTTGGGGTGTAGATTTGTCATGTTGAGAGGAAGAAACCTTTTGTTTTGTTGGAGGTCAAAGGTCATTTGAGGTCACCGGAGGTCAAAAGCAGAAAACCTTGTAAAGGGCTTGTAAACAAGATATCTCAAGATAGGAATGACCTATACTTTTCATATTTGGTATATTGATTTGTCATGTTGAGCAGAAGAACTATTGTTTTTAGTAGAGGTCAAAGGGTCATTTGAGGCGACCAGAGGTCAAAAGCTGAAAACATTGTAAACATGATATCTCAAGTGTGGAGATGTGTCATGTTAAGAGAGAACTGTATTGATTTTAGTGGAGGTCAGAGGTCATTTGAGGTCACCGAAGTTCAAAGTCTGAAAACCTTGTAAATGTAAACAGTATATCTTGGCATGGGGGCGAGTTGGCAGAGGGGCGAATTGGCATGGGGTGAGTTGGCATGGGGGCGAGTTGGCATGGGGGCGAGTTGGCATGGGGTGAGTTGGCATGGTGCTGATTTGTCGTAGGGTCAAGTTGGCATAGGGGCATAAGGGGAAAACATTGTAAACATGATACCTCGAGTGTGTAGATGTGTCATGTTAAGAGAAAGAACGGTATTGATTTTGGTGGAGGTCAAAGGTCATTTGAGGTCACCAAAAGTCAAAGTCCGAAAACCTTGTAAATATAAACTATATGTTGGCATAGGGCGAATTGGCTTGGGGGTGAGTTGGCATGGTGCTGAGTTGGGGGAGAGTTGGCATCATGGGGGCGAGTTGGCATCATGGGGGCGAGTTGGCATCATGGGGGCGAGCTGGCATCATGGGGGCGAGCTGGCATCATGGTGGCAAGTTGGTGCGGTGCTGATTTGTCATAGGGGCGAGTTGGCATGGAGGTGAGTTTATATCTGGAGAGTTGGCATATGGTGCTGAGTAGTGTCATGGGGGCAAGTTGGCATGGGGGTAAGTTGTCATAGGACTGAGTTGGCATAGGGGTCGAGTTGGCATCGGGCTGAGTTGGCATCGGGCTGAGTTGGCATGTAGGCTCACTTTTTCCAGGGATCTCACAGTTTCACGAAAAATTCTAAAGAAGATTTCAGTACAAAGGAATGAAAGAATTTCTCGGAACAAAAAGTAGTTCACGTGTTGAGTGAATGTATTGTGTCTGTTTGGCTCTTGTCAATTTCCAAACCACAGTTTACAAAACATATTTTACAAAGGCAAGGAATCAATAAGCCTTTTGGCTTTCTGGTTTGACATGAAATCGTGTAATTCTAATCAAATTTATGCATAATAACAAGTGAGTGTGAATCCTCTTCAAGCATGTTGACTTCTGTTTTCCCTTTCAAACAGGTTTTCGAGAACGCCTTCAGGAACTCACAAAGAACCCGGAGGATTCATCATCTTCAAATGTCAATATTAGTTTGGCCGCAGCTCTTGCAAGTACCACAGTCAGTGTACCAAAGGGAGGAGGCGATGTGTCACCATTTAAAGCCGGTGGAGAGAACCATTGGTTGAATGGAGAGGTAATGCCAAAATGTGACCAGAGGGTTGGGAAGGTAGTAGGCTTGGGCATTGCATAAAGTGTGGGTGTGGAATACTTGTGACTGCCAGAATAATGTTTCCAGGAGATAACCAGTTGTTAATCTCTTCATTTTAATATCATGACAGTCACATTTCATCTTTTGTCAATGTGAACAAGTTTGGATTATTGTTCTGTTGGCCTTAATTTAAGCAGTGGTCCAATTGCCTTGAACTGGACAGCTAGTGTTTTGGTGTGTTGTGTGTGTTGAATGCAAGGATTTGTGGGTATGTATTTCCATCACAATTTCTCTTCATACATTGTAGATTATAGTGTCTACACAAAGTTAGTTATGGTATACTTATATGGGGTTCTCAGGTTGTTGAGGTCAAAGGTCATTTTAGAATCACATTAGTACTTGTTTATAACAATCAGACTACTTCCACAGTTACATACCTTATGTGCATAACACCACAATGCTATGGAAACCAAAGAGTGCCACTGCAATGAGGAAAGGCTTGTTCATAGCTTTGTTTACAGGGTAGAGTAGCATCCCTCTGAGGTGGCAATTGCCAAGTAGGTGGGAACATCATTGCTTGTTTGAAGTTTACAAATGGGCATTATCTGTAAGATTTCTTAATGGGCATTTTCAATAAGATTTGTTAGTGGGCATTATCTATAAGGTTTGTTAGTGGGCATTATGCATGCATAAGGTTTAGTAATGAGTGCAATCAATGCATAAGGTCTAGTACTAGGCATTATCCATATATAAGGTATATTGATGGGCATTACCAATGTATGAGGGCTAAGAATGGCATCATTAGTAAAGGAGCTTATTTAGTTGTTAGACACCCCTTTTTGAGCTGTTTTAAGAGGTATGATATACTAGTATGATATGTTAAAAATGTTTTGTAATTTATCTGGCTCTTTGTGTGAACGTGTTGATCTTGAATAGTATGTTTTATCAGATTTGTCAAGGTGGAAGGTTGGTATTTTGTCATACACTTTTATTCTGTTATCATTGCTTTCAAATGTAGTGTAAGCTACGAACTTAACCTATACAAAACTTAGGGTTATGGATAGGGCTGGGCAGTATGGCACTGTGAAATGTTGGTATCAGTAGTTGTATTTTTTTAGTACCTGTTCTCATCTGTAAGCTGATTATCCCTTTGACTGCAAGGGAAATTTACTAAGCATTCATCTAGTAGCAAATTGTCTAGTAAAATCCCCACTGGTCTAGAACTTGTAGTTACTTAAAGAGAGTGCATGAAACATTCCATATAGAAACCCTACCAACACGTTTAGTCAGGAAAGGATAACACAGTGAACACTCCTTCATTTTGTAGCATAATTGCGCCAAGTGTTTTTCAACCCTTACAAAATTTCCATGTGTATAAATGTGCATCAGTTGCATGAAACCTTCGGGTGATTTTGTGCATTGACAAGAAAAGTGGAAACATTAATTTCAGTTTCTCAGGTGTGCAGTATTTTAATCAGGACACATCATGATTTTGTTTTAGAGAAGAAGAAAATTAATGAAAAGAAATATGAGTTTATCTAGTACCTGTAATACCAATGCATTAACATACCTTTTATTATTTGTATTCTCTGTACTAGAAGTACTGGTGTGTACATAAATACAGGTATACCCCAACCATAGTTATGGAGGCTTTACTATTTCTTTTTAAAAAGAATACTGAGATGTCTCTTGGCTCACTGTTGGACCAGCTTGAGATGACTTCAGAAAGAAAATCAGGCACCTTGACTTCTTCCACTCCTAACTCATCTTTAAGCATCCCTCCTCCAGTTCTTTTGGCAGAGAGCTCCCGGGACTCTGTTATTTCAAAAGATGTAAGTATAGAATGTAAAAAGGTTCTAGGCAGTGAAGTGTTATATAGCATGTGTGTACTTCTGGTCTTCTGTGTATCATATAGGATCCGAGGGTATCGCAAAGACCAAGAAATGGTATTCTGCTCTCAAAACTTAATAGTACCAAAGTTTTCATGCAAGAAAAAAAGTGTAAAGAATCTTAGGTGTTTTATGTGCAATTGAAGAGGAAAAATATGCTTCAAGCCTTCTGTCCAGTTATTACCATTTGAGGCTATTTAGTGGCAGGTGATAACAAGCACACGTACATTAATCCACAATTCAGCTGCTAGTGTACTGCTCATCAAAGTGCACACATGGTTTCATAAAATGTCAGTTTATCAGTTTGCCAGTAGTAAGTGAAAACCCATACCTTTTGTAGGACCAGATGTGTACAATACCATTTACATCATAATATGTTGGTAGATACTCCACCCTACTGTCATAAATGAATCTCATTACACGTTCAGTTTGGTTGGGCTGTTTTCAGGATTTTGTAGCCATTCAGGCAAGTAATTCACAAATTTGCCCACTCTGCCAAACAGGAATTTTTCCTCTCAAGTGTAAATACTGTGACCACAACTGTCTGGATAGCAGAAGCATCAAAAGAACTTGTGTAACACACTGTCAATACTTTGTACATAAAGTGATTACATAATCAGCAAGTTCAGCCAAGTGCATTAAATTTGTGTTTTCTACAGTGTTAGCCCTGAGGAAACTCGAGTGTGATCAAAGAGAAATCTGTAATACAATATGGTAACGTTACACCTGGTAAATAAGCAATTACCCTGTTCAAAACTGAAGAAAGGATAAGGGAGTCGAACACATAATGCTTGACTTTGCTGTTATAGCAATGGTATTGCTATAAGGACACTGTCTCCTTGTTGTAGCTACTATTAGTTCATGCTGTAAACTAGAGCTGAATTAAGGCATACCCTAGGTAAGCCTGACCTTGATGGATGTTATAAGACTTCCTGTTATGAATCAGTGAGTGAATGCTTAACATATTCTAATGAATCGGTGAGTGATATGTTGTGTGTTATAATGCTGAGTGCATGAACAGCTGCACAGGCTGTATTATTCCCAGGCGGGAAGGACTCTGTATCCCATGAGGAGTAATTGCATTTTTGCAATGTAGACATAGCTTTCTGTGCCTTCAGCATTCATGAAATGGATGCGTGCTCATTATTGGTTTCGATGATAAGAGAAACCTATGAATTCAGGCGTGTGTGTATGTATGTGTGTGCGTGTGTGTATGTGCGTTTGTGACACTGCTCGTTAACACGATATCTCAAGAAGGGAAACCCTGCAGTTCTCAAACTTGCGTATGTAGATGCCCCATATTGAGAGGAAGAACCTTGTTTTTTGCGGTCAAAGGTCATTTGGGTCACCAGGGGTCAAACTCTGAAAACCTTGTTAACACGATATCTCAAGTTAGAAAGCTTAGATTATCCTTAGTATGTAGATGTGTTATAGTGAGAGGGAGAACCCTACTGTTTTTAGTGGGAGTCAAAGGTCACCTGGGGTCACCGGGGGTTAAAGTCCGAAAACCTTGTTAAGATGATATCTGGAGGTAGGAAGTTTGGATTGATTTCATACTTAGTGTGTAGATGCGTTATAGTGAGAGGAAGAACCCTATTGTTTTTAGCTTGGTCAAAGGTCATTTGGGATCACTGGGGTCAAACTCTAAAGATAGGAAGCTTGGATAGATTTCATTCTTAGTATGCTGATGTGATATGGTAAGAGAGAGAACTCTAATTGTTTTTGGTGGAGGTCAAAGGGCATCAGGGGTCACCAGGGGTCAAACTCTGTAAACCTTGTTAACACAATATCTTGAGGTTGGAAGCTTGGATTGATTTCATACTTAGTATGTAGATGTGGTATGTTAAGGGAAAGAGCCCTATTGTTTTTAGTGGAGGTTAAAGGTCATCTGGGGTCACCGGGTGGTCAGACGCTGAAAACCATGATCTCTATCTGGGGTCACCAGAGGTCAAAAAGGAAAATTTCCCAAGAAGTCTCAAGATGTTTACCTGAGGTCACCGCAGGTCAAAAAGCAAAATTTCCCATGAACATCCGAGACCTTCATCTTTGGTCACCAAAGGTCAAAAAGCAAAATTTTGCAAGAATGTAAAGATCATCATCTGGGGTCTCCAAAGGTCAAAATGCAAAATTTCCCAAGAATTCCCAAGATCAAATATGAACACAAAACTGTATTTTACCAACATCTTAGGATAGCATTTCACCAGTGCCTGAAAGAAATGGGATAACATGGCATTATTTGGAATAAAACATACATACATCATCGAAACCTCAATATATTTTTGCATTCTGATTAGTGTAACATAATTTGTATGACATCGTTTTTAAAACCATCATTTTGAAAGTACTATTCTTTTCTTTTGATTAATGAAACTACAATTAACATAGCTCTTAGAAGTATAATATGGTACAAATTATAGGACCTTTTTTCAACCATTTTCATCACGAAAATGAGGAAGAACTCAACTCAGAATTCATCTTTTTGTACAGAGTTTTATATCTGAAGGGAACTTTTTGTTACAGTGTAAGCAAATGCCAAGGAAATGATGTCACACTATTTCTGGAAACTTTGGATCAGCTTTCAAGTAACAAACAGAAAAGAGAAGCTTTGTTTAAAACTTCCTATGTGCAACTGCTCCTTTACAAAATATGTAACAAAGGAAGAATAAATGAGTTTTATTTGCATTTTGTAAAATGGAAAAGGAGTTATTTGGGGTGGATCTTAAACTTTACCATGTGACATAAATTTGGTTTTCTGCCCCTTATTCAAAAACTTCTGATATGGCTAACTCATAGTCCATATAAAATCTAGAGTGTTCTTGTTGCATTCTGCTAATCAACAAGTTAGTAACACTAAGTGTTGTCAAATCAAAAGTTCATTTCCTGCTAATATAATTCCCTGTGGTAACTGGACTACCACATGTTTTGGATGCTGTTTAATCACTCTCATTTATATTCAGTTGCTTTAGTAAATACTTATAAGAGGTGAGGTTTTTCAATTTTCTTTGATGTTAAGATTGTAAATACTTTTGCATTTAGGGAATAAATTGATGTTCAGAGTTTTGTGTGGCAGTTGTGTATTTTTGGAGTAAAAATGTAAAATTTTTTAGATTTCGTTTTAAGCATTCTGGAAATGGCTTCACATTTTCCTTTTGTGTAGCAAGTTGACTAGCTCATGTAGCAGTTTCACCAGCTCATGTTTTAAAGTAAGGTTCTATACAGAATAAATTATTTTCTGCTATTATTTATCGAGGTTGCTTCAAGCATGTTGCTTTTACTGACAACACATAACAGTATGAGCCTAAAATAATGTTAACAACCATGTTATTTTTTATTGAATTGTAGATGGATGCTCACTTACAAGCTATGCTGAATGAGAACAGTTTAGATTATGTGGCCAAGTTTGCTGACTTAGCAGCTCATATTTCTGCTACAAGTACAGAATATGAAGCAAATACCACCACAGGACAACATCCGGAGCTAGAACATACAACACAAACATGAATGTCAATTTAGGAGGAAATTTCTGGAGAAGAAAGGAGAGGCTGTTGCAGTAAATGGGCATTACACAGCACAAACATGATGGGTGACCTCGCCAGATAAATAGGAATAAGAAATGTCATAGAAGAATGGGAGCTTGATGCTGATAACCATCATTGCTTGTGAAAATTACCTGTAATGGTTGATATGAATGATTATTTAATCTCAAGAAGTGATAATTGTCAATCTTTTTTTTTTCATTTCTTCTTATTTGCTTAATATGTCACTTTCTTCTGGCTATTTTCTTTGATCAACATCAAAAGAGAAGCACAGGTTCTTTTTAGTATTTTTTTTGACAGTTTGTAAATCAAGATAGCAGCTAACAATTGTGACTGTATACATTCAGTGTTGTTTGTTGTATATAATGAAGAAATCAGAAAGAATATTTTAAATTTGGTCAATCATACCCAGGTAGATTGGTGCTTATGAAGAATAAATATTTCAGTAACAAGGATGTTTCGGAACTCTCAGAGAAAGACAAATAGTTGTGTTAAATCTTGAAACTGAAATCAAGTGTTCAAAACTCTCTGGATGAATCATATAACTTGTACAGACATCTTGGTTAGGTAGCAGGTATGTCATTAACAGTATTATGAAACAAACTCTTGAAAATTCAAGAGGTTGGGAAGTTGAAGTAGATGGAAAGATGTGTTGCTTAAAAACATTCAAAGGTATATTTTGTTGTAAAATAATTTGATATCTTTGAAAACAAAAGTATGGTTTACATTGTTACATAGCATGCTGCATAAGTAATTTTAAGATGTTAATACCTTCATGTACTGAAATGTTACCGTTTCATTGTCAGTGATGTCTTTTATAAAGTAGACATATTAATATGACCAACAGTTAGTGTTCAGCTCAGATATGACCTTTTCAGTTTTGGAGTTTGAAAGCTTGACAAAACTTCAGTACTCAAGGTGTGTATCATTATTACTCAAATAAACGCTGTGTGGCGTGAAATTTTCGTGAAGGGGTCGTTTATTAGAGTAAAATTTACTAGCAATGAACCTTACTTTAATATCAGCATTACAGAAGCTTATGCAGATGCTGTATTAAAGATTGTGAGCCACAGATTGTCAGTTCGCAGGGGACCTCAAAAATTTTGCAGAAACATTACTTTTGTGGCAGGGTATAGGCTTGATGAGATATCATGGCAATGAAGTAGGACTATTTCATTTTCATTTTTCTCTGTTCTGTCAGGAATTTGCAATTTCACTACATGCGATGTGACTAAAAATTCAAGGGGGGGGAGGTGTTCATTAAAGTAAATAGGGTATGTTAAGATGGAAGAAATTGTACAGTTGTTGTAAGGCCCAGCCCAAAACCATAACGGGTCATTTCAGCAACAGTTTTAGAGGATTGTAGATGAAGGAGAATATTTTTTATCACATGGCCTTTAAATCCCACACCATTGTCTATAACTTCAAGATATTCCTGTTTGAAGTCTTCAAGTTGCTTCAAGTTTGCAAAATGGTATGCAATACGGCAGGACTGCTTCCAAATGTTTTGTTGTTCAACATGGCCTTTAAACTTGACATCAAAGAAACACTAAATATCATTCTTAAAATTTTTTGAGATTGAATGTTACAATTCTGAAAGTGTATTTCATTCGTGAAGATTGTAAAAAAGCAGAGGTTGTTCACTTAGTTTGCCTCTATAACATCACAAATTTCCCACAATGCAATGCATCACAGTGAAATATCTGTTTGAGTATTCATAACTTCCAAACCTAGTAGGCTTCTTGGCATGGGGTTACCCTAGTGAAAGGAGAAAAAATTCTTGATGTGGTAAAATTGTCATTTTTTCACTGGAATATCCCTCAAAAGAAGTGCAAATCTACTGTTCCAATGCTCAGTGTATGTCATGAGAAGGGCTAGACTGGCAAGATATGTTTTGGGAAGGACATGCTGTGTAGGGCAGAACACCCAGAGTATATTTTAGAGAAACACCCAAGGTATTTCCTGGGAATTACAAAACATCCATGGATTATCATGGGAAAGACAGGATGGCCATTTAAAAAAAAAAATGGGTAACAGTGTGGTATACATTGAGTGATGTAACCACATGTACAAGTTAAATTCACAACAAATAGCAGTATTCTGATGTTTTGTATAAAGTGATATTTGCGATGCAAAATGAAAAGATGTTTTGGCCTACATCAATAATATCTTTATGTTGGTAAGGTTATTATAGGTTTCAGTATCCTTCTTTGTTAAATATAGATCTAATTTACTTCTGACTCTTTTAGTCAGATCTCCAGATGGAGGACAAATCTGCAACCAGCTTAAAATTGTGCCAGATAGAGAGTTAAAGAACAAGACTTTCTGCCAAAGCAAGGATTCTCGAGGAAAGTTTGTCAGATGAATACAGCTTTCAGGCTTATTTTGGTTCTGTGGTATTTAAAAGCAGAAATATATCTCTGTTTAAAAATGTAGCACAGCTTCAACTTTCACTAAAAGCAAGGAACTGTTCTCTTTGCAAGGGGAGGTAAACACATCATATTAGGTTCAGTTCAGTGGATTGTCTGAAAGTAGAAGAGGTTCATTTAAGATTTTTGAAAGACCATCTGGTAAGGTTACTGCTGAGATGCAAAACAATTTTTTTTTCTTTTGCTATGTATCACGAAAATGACACATTTTCAATGAGCATGTATGTGTAAGATTGACATACATTACTATGCAATTTATTTCAACTCTTGAAGAAATATATATATGTGTATACATATAAAAAATTTGTATATATGTACAGGAAAGACATTTTTTTTTCAACTATAACCAAGAAATGTAGATTTCAGAAATAACCATCTATTTTCTGAGAGATTTTTTTAGCCAAAGTGCATGTTTTTGTATCAAAATCACTTACTCTGGCCTGTATATCATGATTAAAGGTTAATAATATTGAAGCAAGATTGCAAAAAAGTAAAAAGCTATAAAATTTCTGTTGTCTAAATACCTTGAAAACTTTTCAGCCTGCATTATTGTCAAACTGTGTATGCTTGAAAGTTAGTTTATGCCGCGAAACTGCAAGTCTACTGACGGATTGAATTTGTATTCAGTAAAAATAGAAAGTATGTTTATTGTTACATTGTCATACCTAAAATTCTATCAAAAACTACAAAAGTTCAGTGTTTGAAAAAACCTGTTGTATGCCATTTGATTATTTTACATACCAGCTTTGTACTCCAAATGTATTTAATTTTGAAGAGCTTACCTTATAGCAGTAATAGTTTACATTAATAACCTAGAAGGGAATCTGCAACCATGGTAACATTATTTTGAAACAGGTGTATCTTGCAATCTTCAAATTAAGGAGTAACCCTACATTTGATTTAACAATTCATTTGAGATATTGTCACATTATTAAAAAGAACCTTTCATGCATTAGTTTACCAGGGTATGTACAAAATTTACAGGACATTTTTTGCCCTTGTTTTGAAGGAGAGGAACAACACTTGCGAGAGTAAATGACAGATAACTTATTATGGAAATTGATTATTGACATGTAGATTTTGGAATCTTTTAACAAAGTCAATGGAATTTGACTCTTGTGTATTTTGGGGTAAATAATACATGTTGTGTAAATGTTATATGGATGTTGATTCTGACAAGATCTCTAGTTGAGATTCGGTGTCTGATTCACTACCAGCCAGAAATGGGGCACTGTGGGGGGGGGGGGGTGTAAAACATTTCCCAATCTGTAGCCTTGGTATTTTGAGTTTGTACTAGCCTTTACAGTGTACTTCCTTTACCCATTGTGAAGTCATTAAGGTGCCTGCACAGCTTGTCCTCTACCTACCAAACCCAGCTCCAGTGGTCAATTTGTTGTCAATGAGCTGCTAGGTTTGTTGGAATACTTCTAAAATGGGGGTGGGGGGAGTAGATGAGGTCCTTTAGCTCATGGGTTTTGATGTTTACTAAGGTAACTTTCGGCCACTTGTGGCAGGCATCTGAATGTTATTTTTGGAAGAAAAACTTCAAACTAAAAATTATTTGGGGGAAGCTGTAGTTCCCCAGCCGCCCCAGCCACCAGCTCTTGAAGGGCCCTGCCTGTCAGTGTTACATGGTAAACAATAGATAAGGAGTGTATATCTAGTATACGAATTATTACACCTTGCCAGGATTGAGGGTGAATTTGTAACCTGTTACCTTCATGTACTGTGCTGAAATAATTTTCAATGTTGAGTGTGCAGACTTTGGTCATGGCATATGCTGAGAATGATACCAACATTTTTCAAAGGTCAGTAATGGTCCATTCCTTCCAGGAAACCACAAAGTGCAAGAGCAGTTACATGTGTTCCTTCAAAACTGAATTTCCCATGTGACAAAGAAAGCACGTCCTAATCAGTAATTAATATCTAGACACATGGTAAAAGTGACAGGCACTGGAAATTCTACCAAAAAAGTCATTGTATGTCGCCCTCCACCAGCCTGATGATGTGTTTGTAAGGTAGTCAGATTAAGGTCCATAGTTAGAGCTTGCGAAAAGAAAATGGAAATTCCAGAGGGTCACTTTGCTTTAGGGATCTGTTTTGCAGTTTGCTTTAACATTCATTTGCATATTTAGAAGGTTGTGAGGTTAGTTGTATAAAGTACGTTTTGCATCTGTTCTTAGGAAGTGAGAAAGTTGAAAGTAGATCTGAAGAGAACATTGATGTGGAAATGCAAGATCCAAAGAAACGTGTTTGACAGGACAAGCTTAGCTGTGTCATCCAGTTTATCTTGATGGTGGCTTACTCCAGTGTTACCATGGTCTGCTAAACGTAATGGTTTAACCTCCAAATGTTGTTGATATGCCAAATTGGTATTTTGGGTTGTTGGCAAAATTTTTCATAAGGTATCAAGGAAAAGGGCGAGCAGCATGGGTTTAAACCCATCAAAAATTCTGTGTGCTACGGTGTTGGTAAATGTCATGTAACCTAAACATGCGAGTCATTTGCAATGTGGGTATTTGGCAAGTCCTGGTATACACTTTAGATGTGGTTGATTCTAAGTCGGTTTGATTCAGTGTTCGCTATTTTTTTCAATTGAAGTATCTTTAGCCAAGTTAAATTAAGTATGTTGTATTGTTTAGCTTTTTTTGAAAGCTATTTTCTACATTCTGATTTGTGGCAAAGCTAGTGGCCAGATTTCTTCCACCAAATATGCTGTGAGTGCAATATGTTATTCACTTCTTCGAAATGAATGCTAGATCTGAAGAAATGTACAGTGGAAAAGAACAAAGGAAAAGAAGCAGTGTGTGTTTTATTTTTCTCGTTGATATGTATAAAAAATGGCCAGCTGAGGAAGGGAAACCTTCACTGTTCATAAGAAGATCTTATGACGAGAGAGCAAATGACGTGTCTGCTTCTATTACTAGAATTCGTGCTAAGTGGGACGTTTTGCAGCAGTCTCATCTGATTGGAAGATATAACCGCCTTAGAAAATTAAAGTGTACCTCAGGGATGGCACCAGGATTTGCCCGACCGGGGGGGGGGGGATTGGGTAGCGACTCGAAGCCCTGACAGCCCCGATGCCGTCGAGGGTTGGTGAGGGGGGGGGGGATAAGAATTTTGTTAGTTAGATGAAATTTAACGGCCCAGTTTCCAACCAATTGCTTCAAGTCGAGCCGGCCACGGCCTTTTTTCCAGTTGTGGCTCACTGGCATGTTCTCCCTTAGTCCACTGCTTATGCGGAGCATCACGCACAACGGCAGAAGGTTCCATTTTTGGTTCCTTGCTTTAGCAAAGGAACCTATGTAGTCAGGTTGGCGTGTGTGTGTCTGTGACGCTTGCTTCGGTA
>WURT03070855.1:0-13447 GCA_009936505.3 Holothuria glaberrima
AATGGAGAGTCGCATTCATGTTTGCTTTTATACCTCAGTGTCTCACTTTTGTGTTCCAGTATTGTATTCTTACACATTTAGTCTGATTAACCTTTCATTTTCCTGAAAAATATTTTATATATATCTAAATCAAATTTATCTCTATTGGTGAGGTATGCACCCAGTTTAGTGTTGTGACTTTTTAAAAGCTGACAAATATGGTCCCTACATGTTTCATGCCCAGAATGCAATATTACATGGAACTAAAGAATTTTATTATGATGGAATTCTGCCTGGGTCTCATCATTTTGATATGAGATGTGCACCTATAATGATCACAACTCAGAACTGTTTGATGTTTAATTTCCTGATACATCAAATACACACTTCTGGTGACCTTTGCAAAAAATGATTGGTTCTTTTACTCAGTTTAGGACATAATTATGTATAATTATGGTATCTCTTCATGTTACGCCCTCATGTTGCTTGCATGGTTGTAAGAGTTGTGAAATGACCATTGTCCTCCACCAATATCCATATACATCCTTCCTACCAATTATATATTAAATTCATTCACTTATACCATTGTGCTGTTGTAGTAATGTTTCGATCCTTCCTCAAAATGTGTTAACCATTTTTTCATTGTTATATCGCTAGCTGTCCCTCAAATACCTTTTCACCCCAACCTAAAACAATACACTCCATTTACTGAAAACACATTCACCTAGGTACTTCCAATCCTGATGAGAAATCATGTCTACAGGATTTCAGTGTCTGTCTGGTTGCTGTTGACATCTGATGACCTTCGGCCGTGATCCCCCTCTTTACCAAAGCAATATTTTTCTACTCAATAAACATCATCCACATTACTGAATTCTGAGAAGTATTTATCTGTGTTTCTTACTCATTTGAGATATTGTGTTATAAGGAATTTACACCATTTGACTTTGTGTGACCTCATGTGACAGTAAACTTTCACCAAACACAGTAGAGCTTTTCCAATAAATACAATTTATCCACTTTTAAGTATGATGATTAGTGGATCTGTTTCCAGGTTGAATTTTGTGTCCCAACATGCAGAACTGATTCTGCTAAAATTCTGTTTTTCAAACTTCACCTATTTTTTGTACTACTGAGGTACATCACTTAATAAACCCCATTGCCTAGGCTCCTTTTATTGCCACACAGGATTCTGTTACAAACACAGGAGTGCATACTCCTTACTTACTTTTACCCAAGTTAATGGTCATACTAGAATACAAGTTGCACAGAGTGCTTCTTGTTTAATTTGATATCCATTGTGCAATTTAAGGCTGTCATGGTTAGTCCAAAATCAGAAAGCCGTTTCTCCGGCCTCTTAAACTGGTTTTTAAATCAAACCCGCTTTTTCGAAATGTGCAATGGCCTTACAAGTTGATTAGGAAATTTTGGGATGTGTAATGGAATTTTATGATTGACGAACTCGTATACATTTGTTTTAAAAAAGATAGGCTGACTTTGTGGCAAGAAAGTGTAAAATGCATGTAAGAAATAAAATTTTGAAACAGAAGTCAAACCAGGATCGGTTATAGACAGTTTTTTTCTGTCAACAACCAGTTTTTCCAGTTGTGTGAAAATTTCAAATCAGACAAACCAGTTTTAACTGGTTTTCAAATCAAAACTGGTTTTGTAAACAGCTGCAGCGATATTGCAAGAGAGTAACAGCATTTTATTATGAAAGTGCCCATTTAATAGTCTTCATACTTTTACTATCCAGCCATAAGCATTTACTCCAATGGAAATTGAAAGAAAAGGAGCGTCAGTTGTCATGGGAGGATCCACTTGACACTAGTGACCTCATATAATGAGAGATGGGAGAATAAATGATTTGTTCAAAAGGTGTCAGTGTTGTGGTAATGATGGCTGGTATTTTCAAGGAAGCAGGAAGGCTTTGGTTACAGTATATAGATTTAGATAATTGTAAGGGTTTTAATACTGAGAAAAGGTATTTGCAGGAAATCCTGCACTGTCTCATGTTTGATGGTACAGCTGGAACTACAATTGCCTTTTTGCTGTTTGGACTTCATTAAAAAAAAAGGCATTTTTGTTTTAATTTATGACTGAATGACTACCTTAAGATTAACAACATAGTACAAGGAACTTGTGAAAGGTAACTGGAGTTTCCGGTTACACCTGGTTTAAGTTGATACGTAACCAAAATTTCCAGATTGTTGTAGACTTAAAGGCATTGTCTGTTGGCATTTTGTTTGGGTCTTATTGTATAAGAAATGTACCTCCAGGTTCCTCAAGGTCACATAACAGGATCCCAAGTGGGCAAATTGCGTCAGATTCCTTTTATTATTCTTAATAATGGATACCTTGTTTGTCATTGAAATTTGATATGATTTGAATGTTAAGATGTTTTTCCGTGTAGATATAGTGTAAAACTGGTCCATACTGATTGTGCGTGATGCTCCGCATAAGCAATGGAGTAAGGGAAAACAAGTCAGTGAGCCACAACTGGAAAAAAGGCTGTTGACGGCTTGACTTGAACCAGTTGGTTGGAAACTGGGCCGTTAAACCTCATCTAACTAACTATCCATACTGATTATACGGGAAATAAAGTTATGAAATATTCAATATAGTGATATCAACATTATAAAGAAATACAAAAGCTGCATCTGATCAATTTGCCCAGATGAATCACAGATTTCCCATCATGCACTGCGAAAGCTGAAAATAACATTTCTTCAAAAATTTGTATCTTCCAAATGCAAGATACTATTGAGATGGGGTTTTCTCTGCCTAACACAGAGAATTTTTCTGCTTTTTTTGAGAACATCCAATTTGGTCACCAGAACATGCAGGCATTTGAATGATTGACTTGAAATGATTGGAGGCAACATTATTTATCACACAACAGATTGATTTCAGTGTAGCAACTTATAGTTTGGACTTAAAAGAGTGTTGCCCCTCAGCATGGGCAAATAGAACCCTTAGGTAAAATAGCTGTATAAAGTGGTTGCTGGGAACAGAAGAAGGGAGCTATGTTATGGGTGATGAAATAGGAACTGGTGCTGGTCACCAATGGGGAGAAACAAGCTTAAAATGTAAGGGGGAGTGGGGGAGAGGAAGAGGCAGAGGAGGAGGCAGAGGAAAAGAGTATTAGCTCAGGATGGCAGAGAAGCAATAATTTTAGAGGATGGTTAGGTGGAGTCCCCTTTCTAATTGATTTCTCTTTATGGTTGTACCAGGCTCCCACTATATATAGGAAATGTTATAGGTGTCTATGCTCCACATTGATTTGTCAAGGATGTGTGATGACAAACACTACAAACTGAAAACTTTTGAAGAGTGGGGTAATTTTATCTGGCTCCATGTATTGATTTTGAAATGGTGATAGCACTGTCATCTACTGTAGAAATATAAAGTTTGGTGTAAATTAAATCTTGTTTTGGTACAGCTGTCAGAAATAAATGACCATGCATGGCCTGGAAATCATTTGCTAGTTGTACTGTAGCAAATATTGAAATGCTTTTGCCTGAATATATGTTTAGAAGAGAAGAAAGTCAATTTTTCATTGAAACAAGATGAAGCAGTAGAGTTTAATGAAGGCATACTGTGCCTTTCAAACTGCTGTAGAGCACTGTGTTAGACTTGCTCATAGCACACATTTCAAATAGATATTATAGCTTTTCCAACAAGGAAATTCCCATAATTCAGGCTGCATCTCCCTGAGCTCAATCAAATTGTAAATTTTGTCCTGCAAATTAGGGATGATGGAATTTCTGGTCTAAGTGAAAGGAAAAACTCTTTAGGATTTATTTCTTTAAAAGAAAGGCGAAGCAAACCTTTTATTTTAGGTGAATGTACAGGATAAAACAACAAATCATTTTGAAACAGCATCACCATACCTAATACCTTGCTCTAGTTCAGAGATATGGCTATGTGCTGCACCAGGAGCTAACTACGATCTGCAAAATGACTTGTAGAAAGTCTGATATGAAGTCAAATGCCCACAGTCACTCCTTTATTTTTCTATTTAGTTCTTCTCTGTACAGATCCTAATTGTTTTATTTGAGGCAGCCAACATCATTTATCAATTCTCTTAAACCATTTTTTTTTTTTTTTTTTGTTGGAAATAATCATCCAGTCCACGTACTATCTATTACGTCAAAACTTTATGAAAGAAAATGAAGTACACAGTAGCATGTTATGGCATATTGTTATGATGTTATTTCCATACTTACATGCCTTAAGTGGAAAGTACCCATTCACTTACAAAGTTCAACATGGTATGTTTTTGTTTGATGTCAATTTGACATATTGACCTTGAGCAGAGACCTTTAATCTACAATAGGTTTTATGTGTCCTGTAAAGAAGATAACATAACAGTACTGGAGGGAGTGTCAGTTAGTCCTATCATGGATTCTGCTTTCCCACCACAATGCTTGGCATCTGGCAGTACAGTCAGTTTTTGTAATCGTACCTGGCCCTTCTTCTTGGTGTACACGGGCATAATAGGGACTAACAGGAGGATGTAGCTAAATCCAGAGTAAGCCCTGATGGGGCATCATATGGCTGCATGTTGTTTTAAAAAAATTATCCATAAAAATTAAGTCTCTGCATATAGTAAGTCAGCATTCAGTATCAACAGTTACAGTGCTTATATTAAAGAACACATTACATGTAAGTCTCTTTCAAATACTTGCTATATCCTGGCTATAACTGCCTGCAAACAAATGTGATTTTCCAGGCCCATCATCATTATACTACACATCTTGGTTACAAGTGGAGACTAAAAATGTATTGCACATTCCTGGTGTTGAACAGCCCTGTCATCACCCCAATAGCTGTGGAACCTTAAAATTGACTAGTGTATTAGACTATTAAAGTCCTTTTTGCTTCAAATACATTTCTATGTTGAAGTGGAGACAATTCAGACAATACCTCACTTCTTTATCTTTTCCCCCTGCTTTGGAAAAGATGTGTTTGTTCTGTCTTTTACCTTGTCTTTAAAGCTTGGAGTAATGAGTACTGTGGAAGAGGCCAATTGTCTGAAATATTTACTACTTGTATAGTAACAAGTGTGTTGGAATGTAGTATAGTGCAGATGTCCCTAGAATGCATAATGGATTCAACTAAGGCCCCTCTATGACATCTTTGGCAGATATTTCTGTCTTAGAGTATATAGGCAGTTGTTTTTAATGTTAGCAAGAAAGAAGCTAGGCAGTTCACCATAGGCATAAGAAGGGGGCAGTATGCTTCTGTCCCCTCTCCCCTCAGTTCAAGGATGAAGTCCCCTTATTGTTCACTCTTTATAGAATTGTCAAAAATATGCTGTAATTTTCCTTAAACATTGCCCAATATGTTGGATCAAATGGCAGCTGAGGGCCCTCAAAATATTAAAAAATTTTCCTAAGGGGAGGGTAACACCTCCAGAATGGCGGTCTAAGATAACCTTAAGCACTTCTCTTCCCCTCTCTTCCCCCTCCCCCCCCCCCATCTTTAGTCCAGAACAGCTTCCTATAGGCCTATGCTGTCAACTACTCAGTATAGGCAATTGAGTACTGCACATCATACTAGTTGTTATATAATAACATTTGTACCTGTATCCAATCAGAAATTTTGTATTTAGTGGTTTGCCAATCACTCCATGCTTATACCTAGCAAATTGTTTGCATTAGTCCAGTCCCCAAACCTAACACTTTTTATCTTCTCTTAGTCTTTGTTATCCACCCCCCCCCCCTTAAATTAGACAGCAATGCCTAGTTAATAACTTAACAGCTTATCTCAGTCCATCAAAAGCCATTTAGCTACATATATGCTAACCTCACAGAATATATTGAAGTATATTAGAAGTCACTCCAAATGAGAGCAATATTCAAAACTTACCTTTAAGTTCCCTATAATGTATCACAGAGTGTGTGATATCCTTCTCATGATTAAGTTTTAGTTTCAACCTGAAGGTTTTATAAACAACTACCATATTAAGTTAAAGGTCATATTATAGCTGCTACATAATTCTTTAGAGAAAGGAAGTGTCCACTTACTCTCTCAAAAGGTCAAAATTTTTTGATAATTCAAATTTGCCCATGGCAAAACTTTATTTGGTTTCATTTCTCAAATCCAACATTCATATTCTTCTGGAAATGATTGAGCTGGCCGCCACTTTATTTGTTCTTAGATATTACATGGAAGAGTGCTGATGAAAGATGTAAAAGTAGGTCTTCACAGCAAGCCACAAATTTTATTGGCTTAATATGCGCTCTTCTCAAAGCCAACTTTAATGCATTCATCGTTAAAGCAGCAAGCTGACTGTTTTATCAGAGTGGTTGCTTAATTCCCATTCAGATCCAAAGTTAGTATCATGCTAGCAGCTGCAATACATTCATAGTATTGCAGGAAGAGGGAAGTAAGAAAGTCAATTTCTGAACAGAGTAGGTCTGCAGTATTCAGAAAACTTCTTTTCCTATGTGAAAAAAAGCGTAGAAGAGTAATTTTTTTAAAATTTATCTGAATGACCAGTTCACTCATATTTTATGGAGTGGAGGATCAAATCATGTTAAAAACATGTGTAAATGTGGTAGTCATGCACTCGTATTTGAATCAGTCCAGTACTCTCTGTCATGAATGGTTCTTTTTAATCATGTGAGAATATTTTGTTGTTGAATTGTTAAATTCATGCAGAATAGTAAAATTCCCTGGTTTTCAAATAATTTGCAATATTCATGTTCTCACACGTGAAAGATGTTTGTTTGAGAAGTGGAATCAACTTTTTGTGCCAGGAGAATTAGCTGAATGATCTAAATTAATTTGGGGCGAGGTTCCTACAACTGTTAGTCCCTTCAGTTGAGCAGGGGTGCTTACCTGTATGTGTCATTTAAATTCCTTGCCCCATCCTCTTCAAAGTTTGTAGTCTGCTGCCAGGGTGGAGGCTGTTATGTTGCATGCAAATTATTCTCCTCATTGGTGTTTCCATGCATACTTACCTTTATATCTGAGGCAGTTGACTGGGAAAATGGTTTCCATAAGAGTCTATCAGCTACTGAATAAATAACTTTGTGTGTGGAAGATAGCCAAAAAAGGTTAGCATTAGCACTATGATACAGTTACCTTGCATTTTATTAAAAGTATGAGTTGTAAATTACATTGCACACATGGATACCAGCCCCTTCCCTCTGTGAAGGTGGGAGGGTGGTGACACTCTGCCCTTGTGCTGTGAGGTAGAATGTGCAAATGTTTTTGCTTTTTGATACCATTTTTAAGGTACTTTCCTTTATTGAGGTACCTGACCTGTGCTTTCTGGTATCCAATATAGGGAAAAGTGCATTTTGGGATGGAGTCAGTGAAAATGCCACCTTAATAACTACATCTTGCCTCCCTCACCTTTGATTATATGTACAGTAGGATTATATTTCCATTCAATGTCATTAAAGAGCAATTTTCTCATCATCCCTGACGGTCCCAATTCTCCCAACTAGGCATCTTGTAGCTCCTCCTACAACTGTTTGAATGCTCCTCCTTGTGCAGACACAAATCTGTTTAAGGCCATGTCTGGTGAACATACAATGCTATAATGTGTAATCCAAACACACTCTCTGCATTGTGTGGATTGATCAACATGAGTTATTCTGTATCATTTGATTTTCAAACTTTGATGTCAGTCGAAGAGCATTAACCAACTGAAAATTTTGATACCTCACATCAAAAAATTTACTTTGGAGTGATGACTGTCTGTCTTTAAACACTGAAACTTGTTTCCTTTTCCAGGTGCCAGGATTCAGTGTGTCTAAGACCCTTGCTTCATCTAGCAGGAAAGAAGACCAGGAACCTCCAACCAAGAAGTTAAAGCAGGAATGAACAGCATGATTGGCATCTGTAGACTTGGCTGTGGAAACTTTGCAGCAAGGATATGAACAGGATGTCACAGTTGTTGTTGGCAGTAATTGCAAGTCAAAACAATGCTACTGAAGTAAATGTTCAGAGGCCACCTTAATGTGGTGAAATGAGTTGTTAGAGTTTGTGACATGGAAGTAATGAGGTATTACTTCCATGGTTGGTATAGGCAAAGAGTAACTGCACTAGATGTATGGCTCTGTGATAGTCAATGCAGCTGTGAAGGCTGCTACAAGACCAGGAAGGTCTGTCACCAATCCTTGCTCTTTCAGCTAGCTTGATGATACCAGGATGTCCAGTACCATCTGAAGGACACTGCAGATAAAGTGATGGGTACCGCTCTCCATCTCCCCCCCCCCCCCCCATTGCCAAATAGGCATGAGCCTTCTGGTACTGACATTGCAACATGGATAAAATGTGACAATGGGAGAGGATTCAATGGTATTTATCTTCTGTGCCCCCCTCCCTTCTCATCCACTCATGCACATACCAACTTCAGACTTGATTAACCCAAGCGTCGTGTAAGTTTTAATACTAGGTTCTGTTGAAGATTAAAAGACCAAATTTTGTGTTACTTTATTTTTCTTATTTTAAATGTTAATTGTCTTACAAGGTTGTGGAAAGTATTAGCTCCAGAGATCCCCACCCCCCTGAATATCCTATTGAATATAAACAGAGTTGTAATCAAGTCATGACTCGAGTCACAACCTGCAAAATTGCCTAACTTGAAAAATTCTGGCCGATTTTCCCCCATTGAAATAACACAGTGACTCCAGTCATGACTTGACTTGAGTCACTAAAATGAGTGCAGTTGACTTGACTTACCACAAAAAAGAGTGACTTGGTTACAACTCTGAATATAAACAACTTATCATCTGTCAGTGATTTGTATAGGTAAGTTAAATGTGAGGTGCAGTGTAGCCTACATTACACAGCACTTGAAGTAGATAGAGTGATCAAGGTACTAGAGGATGTGGTATTAATATCACATGCAGCAGTGTTCTCAGCATAGTTTATGTTGGGCGAATAAACCTGTGCAAGAGTTTAAAGTGTTGGGACAAGGAAGTTGACCCTTCAGCTCAGAGGAATCCTGGCAGGACAACAAATCTGTTTTCATGGCTATATGTGCCAAAGAGGGAGACCACGGCAAGGCTTATAGTTTTCATCGTCCCGTATCTCCTGGTTACATATGTAATCTGACCCATTGTAGTCCTTAGCAAGCTGATACCACCCTACCTCCAATAGCCTATTCCCATGAGCCCTGGCTTGCTCCACTCTTGCTCTGCCCTTGCTGTACCTATCCATCTAACCGCGAATTTTGCCTCGTGTGAATGCGGCAAGCCTGGGCTTAATTAAGCCCCTTGTACGAAGTGGGGTAGGGCAGCCAAGTCCGGGCTTATTCTGACAAGTGTAAATAAATAACAATCTCTGGAGAGTTGATGAATGGAGTGGCCTTACAATTGCTGTTTTGGGGTAAGTGTGTAGCTTGACTTCCAGTGGAGAAGTCTTGAAGCAATGGGTTTTGTGTTTATGCTGCTAAGGTTGACCTATCATCAATCTGGAAGTTGAAATTCCACATTGCCAGGGTGAAAGTCAACTCGAATGAACGTGGGTCAAATTTGCTGAGTTTATCTGTGGTTCTGACATTAACCCAATTTTGGCTTGCCCAGGACATGGGTGAGTTCGTGGAAACACAGTATAAGTATACCCTCTATATGGTAGGGTATCCTGCCCCCAAGGATGCCCTCTATAGTCCTCTTCTCTCTCGCTGTCTCAAAGACAATGAATTTTGTTTCTTGGATTAAAATCTCTCTAACTCTGATTCAATTTGCATTTTTGCCTTCATTGCTTCTTGAAGATCATTGAAGGACACTAAGTATCACTTTTTGACATCATCAGTAGTATTTGGATGAGCATTTTTGTCCTTTTACTTATAAGTCTGCTTGACAAACTCTTCTATCTAGGCTTTTATTCATTGAATTGAATGGACCATTTTTAATTGTAGTGTAATCAACTGAACTATTTTACACTTTTTAAATTAAAATTTCAAATGAGTCAACATTATAAGGCATTCTATGCAATATTTAATGTGATAACAACAACCACTTCTCCTGCTTATTTTCATTATCTTTTTATAGACAGTTTACATTGCTTTCACTTTTCTGTTCAACCCTGGATAATGTGTCAATTTACTTTCAATTTTAAAGTTTTTATTAGATCCCCTAAATTGTATCTGATTGTATAAATTTGCCTACCACGCTTACCATGAAGAGGCTTCTGGTTGCTTAATGCATTCATGCATTGACTGGTATATTTATGTAAACAGCATCATTCACACCTCGTCTATACTCAATGAAAGATGAAGTGAACTCATTATTTTGCTCATAGTTGAAAGTTGAACCATTTCCCTTGATTTTCATTGAAGCAAGATTTATAGTTTTTAAAGAAAATATTTCCTCACTTAAAAATTTTGCAATTGTTATTATATTGTCATGTTCATTCACCAGTACAAAAAGAATAAATAAACTTGTTACACAATTGTAATGTTCAGAAGCTTTTTGAATGACTTTACATAGAGAGTGGATCGAGAATCAATGACAGTGGGAATTGTTAAATAACTTAATACGGCACCTAGTCTTCATCTCCTTATCTTTAGTAATGAATGATTTTATACAATGCATTGTTTCTTAAAAGCCATTATGAATAATAATTAGGTTGAATATGACATTAGAAAAACAGGAGCAACTTGTCTGAGTATTTTTTTGACCTTGATGATGTAAATTACATATTGACAGAAGCCCTGAATGAGTATATGGCCTGCGACAAATTGTTGTATGGCAATATTTATTAAGTCCATTGTTTATGCTGTGAGATACATTCAGTACAGTTAAATATGGAAAATAGGTATTGAAAACATGGAAAACATATTTTAAAGTGAAGTGTTGCTTTTATAAAGCATTAACATTTGCCTCACAAAGAAAATAGTTTCTGTTATCAACCATTCAGTCTCACCAATAGACTTGTTAATAGCTTTTCTTCTGGAAAATAATTTGCATTTCAAGACTTCTGAATGTTGCATTATTTGACAGTTTGGAACTTGGGTAAACAAATTATTTATGAGCTACATAGTAGTTTATTTTTTTCTGTGAGAACCATTTTTTCTTTTACAACTAAGTCACCTAGGCACCTAATCTTGAATTGATTTTCATTCTGTAATCCATAAGTCATGGCTCTAAAGCTAGGAAAAAATTTTGTTTACCAGAAATGCTACATTACTTTTTAAATCGTTCCCAGTCTGTTCACTTTTAATGAAAATGTACATGGTATTTATTGAAACCAAAAAGGACTGAAATAAATGTCAATACAATGGAATGGTGAAAGTCTCAAATAGCACTTGCGTTTTAAATGTGAATATAATTTTAAAAGATGGATATCATCCTTTCATTTGCCATAGACAAACCAAGGAGATTTCCATGGTGATAGGTTAAGTACAAGTAGCTTTTAACAGATTTCCTAAGAACATGTTTTAAAGCTTTGAGCCCAGCAGTGGGGTTGCTCTAGGAAGGGGGGCTCCAGCCATTCCAAGAAATCTCAGAGCCCCCAACATCCCCCACTGGTGATCAGATATATGTTGAATGAAAAAATATCAGTAGAACATACACCAACCCTCCCATTTGGAGATCCAGCACCCCTCCAGCCCCCTCACATAGAAAACTCTGGCTTCTCCACTAGTGCCAAGGCCAGATGGCATGTGTTCCCACCACTTTGGTTTTTGAAACCTGGCTAGAAAGTCCCAAACTGGGGCAATGATGTTATTAAAAACATATTTATGAATAGTCAGAAATGTATCTTTTAGTTCCACAGACAAGATAGCTTCCCACTTTGAGGTTGGGGGGATTTTTTTTTTTTTTTACAAATTCCTTCATTTCTATTTCTTCAGTCTTTTTTCTGCAGTCCACAGACAGCTGCTTGGGAACTCTATATGGAAACTACATGAACCACAATTATCACTTCTATAAGTTGAAACTGAAGATTTAACAAACATGGGGAGAGGGGTGGGGGTGAATAATCAAAGTCCAGAATGATGTGGCAGAGTGTTTTTCCTTAATTTCCAAATGGCCACTTGCCTACAGATTGAGGTTCTGACAAGAAAACTTGGCAATCACATCTCCAACCATGGAGATTTTAAACAAGTCCCAAACATTATTATTGGTTGCTGTAAAGCTAGGATGATTTTATATATTTTTTAACTCACCCTCTATACAAAGTAAAGATGCCATCTACAAAGCTGACTGTTTTGAAAATTGTGGAAGGTTTGCTTGACATTTAGGCTATAGGAGGACTGTCACACTAATAAGTGATTTTCACCATGATATCTGGCATTTTCACAATGAGACGATGCCCGAAAATGTGATACTCACCACGAAACAGTGAGAATTGGCAAGTCTGATTTGTAGTTGCCTCACGCTGAAAAAATTGTCTGCTACCGCACATTGCAGTACATGTATGTGATTGTCTCGTGAAGGCATTAAAAATTACAGACAGTGCTGCACTTGATGAGTCATATGATAGCTCCCACAGGTGACAGTTGCAGACAGCTTCATGAACAATGTTGATAGTGAGCTATTTCCCCATAGGCATAATGGGTTCAAAAGTTTAATAGATTACTTTCTTTGAATTATGACACTGATGTCAATAATCAACTTTGTTTTTAAATAGTATATCTTAGGGGTTGAAGTTCAGTAATGGATAATGTAAACAAATTATTTCCCAAGCTCTATTTATCCATCTTCTAATTCTCAGTACTGCTGATTACCATATCATGAACAAGCTGTAGTGTGTTTGTAAACTGTTGTGGTTGCATCTTTGTCTTTATTGCACGTGGGTCACAAGCACGCCTGTGGCCAGAGTAACCAATCTGGAGGGACACATCCATTTTGGCATTTTCCAGCCTGGGAGAGGAGTCTAAGGTGAGGGGGTGTCCCCCTCTCCCCCTCTCCTTTGAAAATTTTTTGCCTTTTTCAAGGACTCAAGATGCAAAATGGTGGGAGATTTTCCATTTTTTTCTCCCTATATTTGTATTCCATTTTTTCTTCCTATATTTTTATCTCCCTCCCCCCCCCATCCCATGGCTACATGCCTGGTCACAAGGTCATAAAATACTGAGGAAATCACTTGCTCTTTGTTTCCGTTTTGGCAGTCACAATATAATAGGCCCTAGCTCAGATATTAAATCTTGTATGCCACAACTGCTAATTTAGCTGGGTATGTTGCTAAATAGTATCACTTTTTGTCACAATGATGTGAGATACAAGTAACCTTTACACTGTCCGGGAATGTTGTGTTGTTTAAGGGAATAAATTGTCAGATTGCATCATTATTAAAAACGACAATACTGGATGTGTGGAAACTTAAAATTCATTAGACAATCTAAAATGTTTCTGTTACCCAATTTTGGGTAGGCTTGCTTTTACTCTTATTGGTTTCAATGAAAAGAGAAACCTATGCGATCATGATGGTGTTTGTATGTATGTGTGTATGTGTGTGTGCATGTATGTATGTGTGTGTTTGTGACACTTCTTGTTTACAC
>WURT03070877.1:0-13447 GCA_009936505.3 Holothuria glaberrima
TGAAAATTGGCTTCGCGAAGCATCAAATCGCTTCGCGTAGCGTCTATCGCGTTATGGGTGCGATGGCCTACCATAGACAGGGTGTGCATTCAACATGGAAGTACTAGCCTGATTCTGTTCATGCAGAGGTCTGTGCTGCACATGCGCATAAGTGCATTTACTCACTCTCAAAACTCAGCGTTAGCCGAATTAATTTTAAGGACGATTTGTCATTGTGTAAACGGTAGGCCGAGTGCCAAGGGGCCATTCTAGGCTCAATAAACCAACTGTTTCACACAAAACTGCATGATCAGTTGTTGCTCCATACAATGCCATTTTGTAATAGTAATCCCAACAATACGCCCACCATTGCGGCATTAAACGTCTGTGAGATGAAGAAAAGCGCACGTCAACTGAATATTACTATTTTTCATCCGACTGGTGCAAGTGGAAGCAGCGTTTGCGTTTTACGCAGAAATGATCGTTTGTTACGCCTTACCGGCAGAAGCTGCAAATTATTAAGTCGTAAAGAAAGAAAGAAAAAACACACACACACACACATACACACACACCAGGTACTAGAGTTTACGACCCATTGATTTGTGGTTTTGAGTCAAGTACTGTTACGAAAATTCTAGAAAGTCTTTGTCCTCTCAGTATTATCAGAATTTGTGTGGTCCGCAGGATGACAGGATGAGAAAGGCAAATCATAGAGCTTAAAGTTTGGGAAATCTAGGAGCAGGGGATCCTGTGTGTCTGGGAAGTTTCAAAACAGTAGGATGAATCTAAGCCAAGTTGGTTCCATTGTTGGGGTAGATCAAAGAGGAGGGAGCTGGGGTGTTTACAAAGTTTGGTAATTGGGCAGGATGAGAAGCAGAGCTTGTTTTATTTGGTTGTTAACTGAGAAAATCATTCGAAAACATCAGTTCAGGTGCAGCTGAAATCGAGTCTTGTAACCTATTTCACTAAATGAGCGCCAACCTAGGTAGGTTTTAGCCAATCAGAAAAGTTATTTATCACTTTAGCCAATGGAAGAGCAGTATTTTTCTGTGTTATAGGCTATGGTGGGGGAGAGGTTGGCAGAGTTTAGGAGCTGGGAGAAGTTTTAAAGTTAATCAAGATCACTGGCTTACCCGGGGGGGCCATTAGGCCATGCCCCCCTCACGGATGCCAATTTTTTTAGATCCTAAAAATACGAAATTTTTAACACAAATTTTACTTCAAAAGGTAGAGTGTGTGGCACCAGATTGCACCTAAGGACACCTAATTTTTCAAAAATTTTCAAAGGGGAGGGGGACTCCCTCTCCCCTTAGACCCCTTCCCCAGGCCGGCAATTACTGATGCCGTTTTTCATTTAGTTCCTAAAAATACGCAAATTTTAAACACAAATTTTACTTCAGAATGTAGCATATGTGGCACCAAATTATACCTAAGGACACCTAATTTTTCAAAAATTTTCAAAGAGGAGGGGTATCCCACCGTGGACCTATTCACTGAGGCCAATTTTATTTCAGTTCCTAAAAATACGTCAATTTTCTAAGACAAATTTCACTTCAGAAGGTAGCATAAAGTGGCACCAGATTGCATCTAAGGACACCAAATTTTCAAAAATTGTCAAAGAGGAGGGGAACACCCCTCCCCTTAAGCCCGTTCCCCATGCCGGCGATCACACAACATACTGTATACCCCCCCCCCCCTTGAGAGAAATCCTGCGTACGCCACTGCTCAAGATGCAGACTTCGAGGAGAAAAAAAGTAGAATCGACTCCTGCACTAAGTTGTGGTGCAGGAATTCAACTCTTGGGGAATTTACTAGAGGAGAATATTTGATGTTCTTTGAGAAGAGAATTTTTGGGCACTTTTGAGCCTTTTAAGTGAGCACATCGTGATTCTACGACAAGATGGTGTATTTGTTCTTGGATACATGTTTGGTAATATTTAATTCTTGTATTCTTTAGTAGGCTGTAATAGATTTCACTGAGCTTGGCATGACTGTGTAACGAAACCCCAAGTCGGCGTCATTTTAAGGGTGGAAAAATGGGCTTTACGAAAGTTAGACCAAATTGGAACAGAATTAAATTGCCCATTTTCTATTTGATAGCTTTGAGGACCTTCGGTGCCTGTTTGTATATAGTAATAGGGCAAGAAGGAACGATTATGGTATTGTGTGAAAGAATATTTGACGGCTCTTTTTCTCGAAACATCCAAGTGGTAGAACCTAGGTTTAATTGTTTCATTATATCGAAATGGGATTACGAAAGACTTTACTCATGTGACATTTCTGATCATGTAACGAGAAAGGAGAGTTAGTTAAAAGAGGAGTTCCATTTTTAATAAACCAAGGGTTACCTTACAATTTTCGTCTTGGTGTATTTAAGTTTCAACTGAAGAGTGCCTTATTACTTCACCCCTGCTCCTTTCCTATTTACCCCCTACTCTAGGGCCGTTCCAGGCAGGTGACCTTGCACCTCCCTCATTCGTCGATGTAAGAAAGAAGACTGGAAGCCGGCACCACAACAGGACCATATAGCAATTTACCCTTTGAATTTCGAAACTTATGACCAAACGTCGTGGACTGTCATAAAAATTAAAAAACGACAACCAAATTTACGTCCATTTATTTTAAACCAGAAAGCCCAAAGGCTTAATGATTCCTTGGGGATGCTTCGTTACCTGAGATTCATCCCTCATATTTATACTTCTTGACTACATCATTTTTAAGAAGTATTTACAATTCTACCTCTGCTGACCTCATATGACCTTTGGATGCCACCCTTTGAACCCCACCACAAATTGAATAGCGAAAAAAAATGTTCTTAAAAGGTTGTGATTGTGAAAAAATAGATGTTGTTCTTTATACAAATTAGATGTTGTTCCCTATACCTTTATCCTTGGAATGGTGGAAAAATTTAGCCCTAACGTTTCATTGGTCACGAAACGCCGGACACAATTTGGAGGTACCGCCCGTTATCTATTTAGTTTACGAGATTTTCGTAGTTTCACCTCTGGTGACCCCATAAGATCTTCGACCTCCAACAAGCCCATTGGGTTCCCTCTCTTTTAAAGTAACACATTTATATACCAAATATGAAACAAGACATCATCCCAGTCTTAAAATATCGTGTTTTGTCGAGGTTTCTGGCTTTTACCTCTAGTAATGACCTCAAGTGATCTCTGACCTCCACTGAAAACAGTAGCGTTCTTCCTCTCAATATGATAAAGTTACATACCAAGTATGAAGATTTCCCATCATTGCTATCTTGAGAAATCGTGTTTACATGCAGTTTTTTTTAAGAATTTTGCATTTTACCTCCGGTGACCTCAGATAACATTTGACCTCCACCAAAACCAATAGGGTTCATCTTCTGACTATATAACGCATCCACATGACAAGTATGAAAAACATTCATGTTTCCTAACTAGAGATATCGTGTTTACAAGGTTTACCGTTTTTGACCTCTTTTGACCTCATATGACTTTTGACCTCCACCAAAACCTATAGCGATCTTTCTCTCAATGTGATGATTCTACTCTATAAGTAAGAAAAGTATCCGTCATTGCTATTTTGAGATATCGTGTTTACAAGCCAAGCGTCACAAACGCACATATTTACACACAATCGCCCACGTGATTGCATAGATTCCTTCTGCCTTCTGCAGCAAAGAATCAATAAAGGATAGAAGGGTGCCTCATGAAACGTACGGAACCGTTGCACTAGGCTATCCATACATGTTGATGCCTCATCATCGTGATAGCAGTGGCCTTCCCACTTGGGGGGGGGGGGAGTAAAATTTCGATGGTACCAACTGCCAGGTTGTCGAGTAGTGTATAAAAAACCATTGACCTAAACATTCCCTGCATTGCCTGGGATAACACTCACTCCCTTCTATTTAGTACTTCCCTGCCCCACTTTGTAAACACGAAAGTTATACTCTACACATGACTAGCAATTAAACACCAAACGTTTTTCAATCAAACATAATTAAACCGCTAACGTTTTAAGAATTTGATCAGTTCTTCTACTATTTGACCATGTTTACAGAACCCATAACAATGTTTAAAGAGAGTGGTCTACATACAGATGCATGTACATGTATTATACATATACATGTGGTTAAGATATTCATAGGCCTGTTCGTTACGTACACACATCTTGCTGTGAGACTTATTGGTCCCCGCCTTCCCCAATATCAAGCACAAATCGCCGCCCTTGTGAGATCAAATGATTTCAAATGCACATGTGTATTGCATCGCAGTCCTTCACAATTACTTCGTATGGGAGACAGGGCTAATTGTGGCCCCTGGGGCTATTGTGGCCCATAGGCAATCCCTCCCTACTGCTCAAATATGTTAAGTAAGAAGTTGCTAAAAGTAATGTAATTTGAGAGGTACATTGCCGACCCAGATGAACAACAATAACCACAGGCATAGCTCTGTGCAAAGAAAAAGGGGCAAGGGGATTTTAACGGGCACCCCAAAATTGACCGACACAAACTTGTATGTCTACTTTGGAAAGGTGAGTTTGGTATCTACCAGATACTTATCTTTAATGTTATTAGATGTTTATTGTAAAAAGTGAGTATATGCATCCTTATACAAAACTAAATTTCACTCTAGCTCATTCACAATTTTACCAGAAATGAAATTGATTAATTAGGCCCATCGGGGCTATTGTGACCCCCAATAGAGAAGTGCATTCAAAAGTTGCGTCTTACAACAAGCATATGCTAGATATTAAGAAGTAAGCTAAAGAACGTATTGTTAATGGAATTTCAGCTTATTCTAAACACATGTATGTTTTTTTTCATTCCTTTACTATCTAACGCCTAATACAAGTTGATTAACCAAATGCGCCTTTCCTGCAACATGCCAACCATCTCAATTGGCAATGGTCCCTAACTTGCCCCAAATCATTGTAAATACAACCACAATGGCTTGATAAAAGGTTTTCAAATTATTATCTAGTAGTCGCAAGCTTAACCATTGGAAAATGTGCACTTTAAAGTATAGTTTTTGATAGGGGCCACAATTGGCCACAATTGTCCCAAATTTCTGGTCCCGTGAATTTGTTAAAAATAGTTAATTTGTATGCAAATTACAGCAGTTATTTAAACATTTTCTATTCTATGGTGTAGACCAATGACAGGCCTAGTTGTTGATATAAAATGAGCATTTCAATACCTAGATATCTAAAGAAAGAAAAAGGGGCCACAATTATCTCAGTCTCCCCTACAACAAAATGTATGCTTGCAAAAGTTGAACTAATCCTCTCCTGTGTTAAGTTCAATACTCTGACATCCGAATTGCAAGTTCATTTCTGCAAAGACACAGTGCAGACATTCAAAGGTTCAGGTTTCAAGCCTTTTAATAAATTCAGGCAACCTAAACTACGGTACTTCCTAGAGTCATTCTGTAACTTTACAATCATTTTCCAACTGTGTAAGTGTAGCTTACTATTATTTTGCCAACAACCTTCCTTAGTTTTTTCTTTTGCACCCCGTTAACAATTGCTTGCTTCAGCTCCAGGGCGTCGTGTCTTTCCAGTTGCCAATAATTAGGCCATCGGGTGGCGAATATGACAGGTTTTTGTTGAGATTCAACAAGACGCAGTCACAGAAGGGTTGGGTTTCCTATGGGCTGATGGGGACACCTTACCACCTTGGTCAAATTCGTTGTCGTGTGCTTGACCGCAAATATCACCCAATGCCGTTGGGGGTAAGCTGTTTGAAACAATGAAGTAAGCGTCTGCAAAACACATGTGATTCTAAATGTTTCATGTTTAGTCCTACAGTGTGGTTGAACTTATCAAGCTTTTCACACGGTTGCGTGTTTTTAATAGCTTTACTCAACTCAATCATATTAGTGCATGTGTATGTCACGAGCATTTTACCAACCCTCCAAAAAATCCATTATGTAAGGTATAACCTTGTACTTTCCTTATACTGCAGTGACACTGTCAAAACGCGTTGCTATCCCTGATTGACAACTACCTACATGACAGTAAGAAATTGACTATATCGGCATGGGTAGGTCGCAAGTATATACTTCCCGTCAAACCGACTAAACTACTCGTTAATCCTTGGCCCTTTCTTCTCCTTTGTTCCACCGCTGAGATACCGTTTAAACAGTTTCAATGACCACACAGCAAAATACTAACTTTTGTAGAAGTAGTGCAAACAAGTGCATGGGAAAATCGGAAACGAGCTTTCAAATTCAATTGAACCATTTAATAGTTCCTTCGATTCAGGTCAAGAAAAACACTTGCATCAGATCGGAGCAGACAAGTTTCATTGACTTACATAAGGCAAACAAATACAGGAAAGGAATATGCAGAAAAAAAAGAACTGGAGTAAAGCTTTTAGAGGTACACATCGTCAAATGCAATTCTGAGACAAAATGTCACAGCAATTAAAGCTAATCTTTTATTATGAGTATTAGCATTGCGCCTCCCACTCTTACTAAAAAAATAATATCACGCCTTTGTGTTGACTCATTGATTCACATATGCTCTACTCCAGGCAGCAAACTAATACCATTCAACATCATTTTAAAAAGTTAAAGTTACACAATTGTCTGGTTTCGGTACCTAGCACAACCTGTAAGTGAAAGATAAGTACCGGTTCTATAGGATACAAGCACATCATAATGATTTGCAAGCACTCTTACAAAAGACCCAGTGGCGTACGCAGGATTTCTCTAAAGGGGGGGGGGTGCATTATATTGAGTGATTGCTGGCCTGGGGGAGGGGTCTAAGAGGAGGGGTTCCCCCTCCCCTTTGGAAATTTGTTAAAAATTAGGTGTCTTTACATGCAATCTGGTGGCACATATGCTGCCTTTTTAAGTAAAATTTGTGTTACAAAATTTGCGGTATTTTTAGGAACTAAAATAAAGTACATCAGTGATCGCCGGCCTGGGGGTCTAAGGGGAGGGGACATCCCCTCCCCTTTGAAAATTTTTGAAATATTGGGTGTCCTTACATGCAATCTGGTGCCACATATGCTGCCTTTTTAAGTAAAATTTGTGTAGCAGAATTTGAGTTTTTTTAAGACCTGAAAACAAAATTGGCATCAGTGAGGGGGCTATTTAGAGATCACCCCTCCCTTTGAAAATTTTTGAAAAATAAGGTGCTCTTACATGCAATCTGGTGCCACATATGCTACATTTTGAAGTAAATTTGTGTAACAAAATTACGTAAGTTTAGGAACTACAAAAAAATTGGCATCCGTGAGGCGGGACATGGCCCAATGGCCCCCTGCGTACGCCACTGAAAAGACCCACATGTTTCCTACAGATAATCAGCCTGTAACATTTGTGTCGACAAGCTAATAATCACTCCCCATGTAAGGTTCTTTCACAATAAAAAGTTAGGCTTAATATCTGTTGGTTTCTAGGCAAGTCGTCATGGTTCCTTTAGTGGAACGAACCCTGGTATGATATATGTTTTAAGCTAAATGTTGTCTTTAAATTTGACCAGAATGAGACAGACGGAGAAAAAAATTGGATTATAATAAACCTATCCAGTTTTACTATCATAAATTCTGGCCATAGACCTTAAAGGTGCTTATTGAGTTGGTTCACAAAACTCATGATTTTTTCACGCCTCTTGAGATTTACTCACATCTTGATGGTAAGTGATCAAACTAAGAGATTCTACACATCTGACTCACAACTGAAATGGCAATGATAGGGTAATTATTGATTAAAATCATTTATTACAACTTTGTGACCAGAAACTTTTTACCTTTATGTAGTAATCACATGCAATCCCTTTCGACAAAAACAATACAATTTCTCACATTTTCAGACTCTGTAGGAAGTGAAACATGAGTAATGAGGCTAATTAGAAGCATTGTCATGCAATGATCTCCTTTAAACTTGTCTCAACAATAATCGATGTCAACTCAATGAGCCCCTTTAAGTATTGACTGTGGTTCCTTCCTTTAATGTGTGGATAAACCACATCTGGCAGCATGTAAAAAGCCTCAAAGTAAAAACAGTAAAATTATTCCCATTTATTTCCTTAAACTTTCCAATGGCCGCTCATGTCTATTTACTTAAATTTTCTATACTTTTCCATAAAACCCCGTCACTGAAATGGCTAAATAAACGTTGATGAAATTAAAATTGGAATTTGCCCATGGTCTTAACCCATGGTTTGATTAAATCTGTAGAAAAAATTCTTATATCTGAAAGGTTATGAACCGACATACATTCAACACACGTGCACATAATACAAATGCCGGTAGGGGGATTTTATGTGACGTTACACGATTGGGATTGCCCGGCACTGAAAGGTATAACACAAGCGCAGTAAGCGTATTTACAGCACACACACATGGCATAACCATAGATGCTACTATGAAACCATGAAATTTATGGTGAGTGACACAATGGACGCTTGCCCTTCAAAACCAAAGAATCGCGTGATCACATGACGTCAGTGAAACGCCTCTGCGAGTGGTTTTCATTTCACATACTGTGTACAGTACACAAACCATTTTATGTTCTTTCAAATTTTCTAATGTTCCGAATCATATATTTGGCGGGTTCTTGGTTCTGTACGTACCTGGCAGGGTCTTGCTTTTAAACCTGGCAGGGTCTTAGTTTTATAGTTGGTAGGGTCTTAATTTTGTAGTCGATGGGTCTTAGTTTTGTGGTTGGTGGTCTTAGTTTGTAGTTGGTGTGGGGGGGGGTCTTAGTCTTGTAGTTAGTGGGGTCTTAGTTTTGTAATTGGTAGGGTCTTAGTTTTGTAGTTGGTGTGATTTTAGTTCTTAGGTCTTAGATTTTAGGTCTTAGGTCTTAGTTTTGTAGACAGTAGTGTTAAAAGGTCCTTCATGTGGAACACAAGGTTGCATCGACCAGTCGTAATCTGGTAACAACAATAAAATTCTCTTAAAAGCTGCTTGGCCATTTTAAGGGAAGTGGAACTATTTAAGAAAAAGTGTATTGTATTGTCTTAGTTTTGTACCTGATAGTGTCTTTGTCCGTATGGGAGCTTGACTTCCTACATAGGAATCCAACTTCCCATGTTGTACCGTGTTGGGGAGTTCCCAACAGGTAATTGCTACCCTACAGCAAGTGTACAATTCCTTTAGGAAATTCATATTTCCTACCGGATTGTGTGGGATATTCTGTAATGGCACTCTTTCTCATCCATTTTAATGCTGCCTATATATCAGTAAAAACTGACCTCTCTTTGTTAAATCTCACACTTGAGCTTTAACATAAATATAAAAAACTTGAGATCTATAGCCTGCTCGAAGGGAAAACTCTTTTAAACCTGCATGACGGAAAACAACACAATGTCCAGTACCTTGTTGCAGGGTCATTTTCTTTGCTTCGTAGGACCTACAGTCATCTAGGTGCCAGGTACAGTAGTTCTGTGACTTTTCAGGAAACTTAAGTAACATCTTCTGCCGAAGAAACAAATTTGATATTAAAACCTTATCTCGAAACATTGTTCTATCACGAATCGCAGCATGTGATATGTGTGCCCCAGGGCATCGCATAGTTGTGGTACTAAAATGTTACTTAGCCCTCAATAGAATCGATCAGTGGGTCACTTAAGAATGGTTAGACCATGGAGTTAGACATATTCAAACTATAACAGTTGTCCAATCACGAAATGTTAACTTTTGTTCGAAAGTCACTTTTGTGGCATACTTGAAGCAGTTCCTACCATTCACCCCACCACAATCAGTACCGTTCTTCAAATATCATTAACAGTGTAAATTACCGATTTGTCAGTGTAATATGGACGTGGCATAGCTGGGTGCAGGGAAACCTAAGTTAGGGACTCAATCGATCTTCCTTAAAAACAATAATGATACGAAGCGAGTATCCTTTTAGGCAGCATGCGCAATCCAGTGCCCATTGGGCTGTCGGGACTTGACCCTGTAGGACACGAACAATCTTTCAGGGTTGTAACCGTGTCCACCTAACCCGATTCCAGGCCAATTCCGATTCCAATGGCCACCATTCCGGACCAATTCCGAGTCCAGTACCCTCCAATCCCAAGCCATTTCCGATTCCGGATCTTCCAATTCCTTGCCAATTCCGAGTCCGGCCATTTGACAATATAGCGCCCTATACAAACGCTTTTTCTACCGTTTACAAACACACTTATGATGAAAACGGGCACTTTTCAGGGGTCAATTTCATACACTTGCTGACCCTGTAATTTAGTTGACTGTATGTGACTATTCACTTCTTAAATTGTTTATCAATAATAATGTTGCCCTTTAGCAGCTCACCATAGGGGCACGGGGGGGGGGCACTTGCCCCCCCCCCACAGTTTGCAAAGCATGGTCTTCAAAATCTTCAAAAAATAATAAAAAAACATGTAATTCGAGATAGCTTAAATGAAGAGTATTTCTAAATTTAGACGAAATCATCCCTATCTCACAAATGTGACATATTACTTACGAAGTTGTGTATATTACTATTGCAAAATTCTCCATAATTTTCAAGTATGTATTTCGTCACTATTTCAAGATTCGACCTAAGTTTACAGGGTCATTCGACCACTAGTTATGTAAATTAATATTATTTGAGTCGTCGTGATTTAAATTTTTTCAGGCTCGTATTTATACAGCTTCTCTAATGGAGGATTTCAGTTTGTGATAAAGAAAAATGACAAAGTGTCACACTGTCTCAGGGTAGCGATCGTCAGTTGGCACGTAGAGTGCTAAGAAATTACTTTTGCTAAAATGTCTCCTAAAACCATTGCTGGAACGTTAGTTGTAAGTTGGTCGTTGACATTTGTTTTATTCTATTTTCATAGGTTCAAATTTTCTAAGTTTCCAAAAGGTTGGATACGAATTCGAAGCTGTATCAGTGTCTGATCAAACACGACTTGGTTGAAAGTTCTGAAGTTACAACCAGTCAGCGTTCAATTTAATACAGTAGAAGCAGTGAATAGAATAACTAGCTGCCCAGGAGGGGCAAAAGTCGTGTTTTACCAGGAAGTTTAACCGAGTTGCCAAAATGCTTTAAACTGTTAAACCAAGGGTTGGGAACCGCCGGCCTGCGAAACCATTTAGGCCCAGGAGGCAATTCGTGAATGTAATTTAGTAATTTAAGTTACACTTGAAATTCAATTTACTATAATTTTATCTACCGTACCATTTCCCGGTACAGGCTAAATGCCGCTCCTGGTACTACACCTCACCGGTTGCACAATCATGGCATGTCTTTACACATAAACCAAACTCATGGAAAACTATGCGAGACTTATTTCGTTTGCACCGTGTCAGTTCCGGTGGATAGACCCCCTCCCTTGAGTGGGTTTAAAATTGAATAACTGACTAACTTTTCAATGCGATGAATAAAGAAAAAGAGTGCCTTCAAAACAATATTTTTTCGGCGCGCTTCCCGCGCTTAATCCTAGTTGCTTGTTTGTTCTTATGACTGTCAAATGGCCCATTATGAGCCAAGCGTTCTCCACCCCTGTTTTAAAGTATGCCGTTTCAGCTGATTTAAAATGAACGCACCAAACAGTCAAAACTGTAGTGGGACACCTGATTAGTGGCCAATTGTATAGGGGATGACCTGTCGTTCTGAGTAAGGGGAATTCCCCTTCCCCATTAAAAAATATGTTACGGAAAGGTTTGAAATCCAAAAAAGTGCGATCATTTCTTCGTGTGTAAGTGTCAACATGCTTGAAATTTTCGTTATTTAATTAAAAATCCAGAAAACCAATATTTTATGGCTTCTTGGCAAAGCTGAAACTTATTGTGACACAATGAAAGAAACAACAAAATATTTAAAGGTTTTTTTTATAGAAATGGATCGAGCCTCTTTGCCTGTTTCCCCTGTTTTTTGCTCCACCCTTATAGAGTAGCGAATGGCTGATGGTTGAAATTACTTTTAAAGATTAATCATGACTGACTGCCTGAGATGGTTTTTGGAGAGCTTTTGAAAACTATATGGGGCATCTCTGTAATACATAATAATAACTATACTCCTGCTGTACTATCCGGATCAGATCATTGATATTGCCGGGTGGGGGTGTCGTCGGGACCTCCCTGCATACGGACTTGATTTTGCCCCCCCCCCCAAAAGAAATTCTTAGAGCCGCTCCTGATGTTGCCTAAGTAAAATTAATGAAACTTTCATTTTTGTGGACTCGACTGGAATCAGCTTTGAGTTCGAGTCCAGTTGAGTCCATTCCGGGCGAATTCCGATTCCGCGACCTTCCTTTTCGGGCCTATTCCCAATTCCGGGAAAAAACCGTCTGGAATAGAATTCGAGTCCGGAATAGAATTCGAGTCCGAGCTCGTATGTTACAGCCCTGTAATCTTCCTAATACTCTCTGCAGGGACTCTCGAAGAACCTGGAAAATCCCTCTCCCAGTGCCTCCCAGCATTCTTATTTGTTTTAAAAGAATATTTTAAAAGTTGATAAAAATGGTGTGTATACCAGTCCAGCTCTTTAAGAAGACATGCCACACTGCGGACAATTCAAGAGGAACCGAACAGAAATTTCCAAGGATGTTGTTTCGTCACATAAGCAACACAAGGAAGTGTAAACCTGCGACGACTGGGGGGGGGGGGCATATAACTTCGAGGTTGCAATATCGCGATGCCCGGGTTACTAAATAGTTCGAAGTTATGGTCTAAAAGTTGAGCATTCAAGGCTTCGGTGAGTGCGGGGATTTCAGCATGGAATGACCCAACGGCAACTAAGATGTCCCTAAGTTAGTTAGTTAGTTAGATAAGGCTTTACGGCTCAGTTTGTAACCAACTGGTTTTCAGTCGGGCCAGCCACGGCCCCTTTTCCAGTTGTTGCTTATATGCAGAGGTCCCTAAGGCCATTAGATCCGGGGAAACGCCTTGTAGGGGGACCGGGGAAGAAGCTGTCAGAGACTCTAAGGTGCGTCCCAAATTGAAGGTGTATTAGAGTAAATTTAAAAAGGTGGTATTCGATGTGCTCTAAACAGACCACAAAAATCGCTATTTCACCATTTTTTTCATTCATGATAGCTTTACGAGGACCATTTTAACGCTTGCCCAATTTTGATAAAGTAGGAACATCGTGAGTATCGAAGATGGATGAACAGGGGCTGCTTGGGACTTTGAGGCAATACATACTGTTGAAAAGAATACGGAGAAAACTACTCAGGATACGCTCCCTTCCTTTCTTTCTTTTTTTTTTTATCTGTTGGCTTCAATTTGATACCAGTAAGCTAGCAACATGGCATTCGCATCTAGTACTCCTATCACAAGTGGCTTCCTGAGAACAATGTTTTGATGAGTTTTGATGCTTCCAATTCATAATATTCTTGAATCTCATTTCCCAGGTTTGCATGAAACCCCCCTCCCCCTTCCAATGTTGCGCAGAAAGAGTGACTGTATGCCATGAACTGGATAACTGTGTTCAACGTTGAAAGGATGAGCGGGGGTGTCCCAACGAGTTTTGTCCAAGATTGTCTGAGCTCCAAGCGAGCTATTTACGAGAACAAATTCAAT
>WURT03070888.1:0-11618 GCA_009936505.3 Holothuria glaberrima
ATAGACTCCTCACCAGAACAGGAGAGAAGTTTTAGGTCAGATGCCCCCCACTTCCAAAATCAAATCGACGCCCCTGCTCCTCCCACATATCTTTTCCGTTCCGCCGAGCCTGGTTGCTATGGTCTATCCTTTGTGTTTGGTCATGCAGTAGAGAACGTTTTGAAAACTAATTATTTTAATTAATATGAATGTAAGATCTCGGCCTGCGACCTTGTAGGTCTAGGACTTGGTCTTGGATATTTGTGCCTGGTCTTGCCCTGAGATGTGGTGGTCTCACCTACAACACTGATATACTGTTTGTGAAACTGCAGCTCTATGACTCCATAATTTTCCCTTGCTTGCTTACTTCATTAAAAGGAAAGCGAAAACATATAATTAAGTGTATAATTACACAACACGAAGACTACTAATTCATATTCTTGTCAGCTTCGGCACGATTCGTGGATTTGAAACGCCTGTCCGGGAAAAATGGTTTCGTATGTAACCCTTGATTAGTCAAGGCATGTGAGAAGAATATATCTCCGAGTTATAGATCCGTAAATCCGTAGCATTTATTTTTGTAACTAGATGCAGCAATAACCATGCAAGTTTTAATCATTTCCAGGAAGAAACATTTGCTTCGCCCCTATAAACGCAGCTTTCATCACGTATGTTGAAAGCGTACATTTGTGTTCAAACGGAAAAAAGACCTTCGTGAATTTCTGATCCGTCTGCAAAGAAGATCATGGGCAAAAGGACCTCTGTTACTCCTTCCACACACACACACACACACATGGCCGTACGGGCCAGGGGGCTGGGTGAGGCCGCCCCTAAATGTCAGAAACCTGACTAAATCGAGCAGATATTTTGTCGCAGTTGGGCGGAAAATTGGACAGTTTAATTCAATACTCCAGTTTCTGGAGTCGGGCAAACATTACCGCCCTCCCTGAGAAAAACAGTCCCGTACGACCATGTCCACACACACCTTTAATATAACTGCTGAGTTCAAATACCTACTTCTTCGCCTGACTCTTGCAAAGTCTCGTAACACCAGAACGTAGATCAAAGTTTTATGCTTTTTGAATTAATGCAGAGATAACGCAGTCATCCGGCACTTCTGATGGTTTCTCGGAGGCACGGGAAGATGAGTCAGGCATACCGCACCGTCAACTCTACAGAAACATAGACAGTCGGCGAGTAACTTCATGGCTTATGTTTTTGCCTGTTCAGCTCTGAACATACTCCCTACTGCCCTAATATCGGCCCACGACTTCCGCAAATCATAAATCTGCCAATTTACAAGAGACACAAAACCAGGGGCAATTTCATAAAGTCAAGGGACCATCGATAACGTTAATATCCTTTTTGTAATAATCTGATTCCATCCGATTGAGTGATTTTGAGACAGACTTCGGTGGACTTCTATCGACCATTTCTGCAGCGAAAATTTGTGTTTTATGAATTTAATAAGACGATAGCTGTTACACCAGACAAAGAGAAGTGTACTCACTGTTATTGGCAATCCCTTTTGAGAAGTGACCTAGAGATCATTGCTAAAATCGCTGGTAGTTTTATCAGCCCCTGTCTGCCTGTACTGATGTCTTAGATTGTTCATTTTAATTAGAGTACATTACTCACATCTGTGTTCGTTAGCCTGCATTATGTCATCTCTATGTCAGAAATATGTTTTTTTGATATTTAGTAGGCTATCCATTGCCTACGTGAGAGGCATATGTATAGTTTTTTTTATAAATGTAAAGCACCATAAGATAACAAATAAGCAGACATTTTTTTTATCTGAAACAGCCTGGGAGTCACCTAAAGCATTCGAGACGATAATTGACTTCGTGCTTGTCTCAGTGTCATACAGGTACTCCACTAAGCGCATACAGGGAGAAAAAATCTTTTGACTGAAAGGAGAGTGAGTGTTTGTCATTGCACTTAATGTCAATGAAGTAACATCATGTGATATTTTTCCATGAAACATTCCCTCTTAAAAGATGATAACGAGCATCGTAATTTGGAATTGTTGATCATCCTTTTTTGTGTAAGTCGTAATGTAAAGGTATGCAACACTACTCTCAACTTCTTTTAAGGTTTGGGGATATGAATATTCAAAACCGACCCCTTAGTCCAGCAAAGAAGTGTACAATAAAACGGGGACCTTGTAGTTTGTAACACGAACATTAAACGTCGCAAGATTGTACAACTATATTAGCTGCGTTAGAAAATAACATAGTACATCAAAATATTGTAACGTTTGGGGGAGAGTGGTTGAGAGTGGGTAGCGTGATGCCGTCATGTTAGGATCCTTGGCCGATGATCATGTTGTATTTCCATTAATCGCTTACGATTTCCGAGGGAACAACATGAAAGACGACAAAAAAACCCTTTATGACCTCAACATCATTCTTCACAATGATAAAAACGACTACTTTTAATAAACAATAGTTGGCAAGACGTATCAGAAGTAGTATTAATCAGAGTTAACTCCAGAGGTGTCTATTAACACGAACTGCACAGCTTAAGGGCGTCGACCTGCTAGTAACTCTAAGTGCAAGCTACCTTACTAAGGTGTCCCCTGCTATCCGTCCTGCTGTGTGCCGAGCGTATGAGTGTGAGTCTGAATTTGATGAATGCCTGGCTTTTATCCGCGTACCCCTATTTAAATGATCCCCTAGATAACAGGTTTAAAATAATCCCCCTTTTACATAAGGATAAGATAAAATTTTACAATAACAGTAAAAATGGTCTAAAATAACCCGCAGCTGGAGAATCATGCAATGCTAAAGTAAGGAATGTAAAAATACGTGTAACCCTTTGTAAAGCGATTACGTCATTTAGGTAAGAATACATTAAGTTACATTGTATATGTTAAACAGCAGATACAAATAATTGACATTTACAATGGGGGAATATCCTGTGCATAATCCCTAACGGCAGACAATTACCCCATAAAGGCACAAGTTGTACACTATAAAACAATATATGTAGCTTGGGAAGGTTTAATAACAGGGAGCTGCTAGCTCCTGATCTTCCTATAAGTGCTCCTTATGGCTCCTCATAATCTCTTGGAGCTCCATACAGCTCCGAAAAGCTCCACAACTGACAGGTATAACGTGCCAGCGTTACAATACAAACTATGGAAGTGTTATCCACGATAGCCTCCAAGGACCTCATTAACATACTTTTCTGGCTATAAACTATGACTAAACTGATTTCTTAGGTTACAATTTGTCCATAATTCCAGGTGTTCAGCTATTTCCAGTCTAGGCTAAACGTGACCATTTACAGCCACACCCTTCTTGTACACTGCGCACAAGTTCCTTACATGGTAGCCAATTTCTTTCTTTGATTATAAGTCTGGCCATAAAGTAGGGCTACTTGTCCCCAGATCTATGCTACTGAGCCTGATATTAAGGTAGCTACATTATCCATCCTAAGTTTGACCATTAAAAGCTGTACTTACAAATACAAAGATGACAGAAATTGTCTAAGATGACCTCCAATGGCACTATTCGATTACATTTCTGACCTAACAAGCTGATGTTATTGTTCAATTACAATGATATTTACCTACTAGATTGTTGGGTTATCCTAAGTGCTCCATATAAGCGTAACAATCTCAAAGCAGTATTTTATCAGTTATTACACATACCATGATGGTCACCCTTATCCATTATGAGCACCAGTGGTGTTTGGTTGGAGCAACTTCTAGAGTCAGTGGCCTATGCAGTGATGAGATATACTAACTTGATAACCATCAAGGGCTCAGAGTAAAACAAGTAATTTAAGCGATTTGTTTTAACACAAAAAGTGAAGTCATAGACAGGTTATATTATTACATTTATCAAAGGTCAGCTGGCGTATTAATCACAACCAAATCACCCTTTTCAAGAGAAGCAGTATTCAGCATGAATAACACCCACCATATAAAAGTGGTAAGTACCGTATACACTAGCATAACTTGCCCATTGAGAAACTTTATAGGGAGGGCGGTGGGATGGGACAATTGTGCCTAGTTTCACTAGCAAAAGAAGGCGTAAATCTCTTTCACATTCCATTGCAACTCCATACGAGCTCATAGTTTATAGAAGCAGTTGCACAATGACCTACCACCAATCGTTTAAAATGCTGTGCTACGAAGAAAGAAAATCGAAATAAGTGGGTATTTCATTATTTTTCGATGACTGTATTTTTATCCTCAGGTTACCCATGTGAAATTGAAATGTTCCTGCTAATTTAATACTGTTGCACTATTTGTTCAAGGATATTCAACCATGTCAAAAAGGTTTCAACAGTATTTTGTCCCTGGCTTTTACAACAATGGCTTGTATTCTTTACTTTTTATACTGGTTTAAACTTTTGCGCTCGTAAAACTTGGTCATTATAAGTTTGCTGAGCCTGTAGACGTAACATTCATTACTTAAATTCCAGTTTTGCATTCTACTTAATTGTATTCTCAATCACGTCAATTGACTCATATCCCTGTTAGGATCGACTCCACTAGTATGGTGAATTGAAGATTTTATTAAAGAGTATCCAGACTTCCTTACCCATCAACATGAATTACCAAAAAGTAAGCATTATTAAAATGGACCAATTATCAAATTTTCTAAACAACGTTAGAGTAGAAGCATCACATGAACAGTCTGTCTGAAATTCAATTTTAATTATATTGTACTGTACGGTTTGTCCACGGTTTTGATTTTAAAAACTTTGTAAACTGTCCAGAAGAATTACTTATTCTCCACAATCCCGAAGACCGACTGCATGGTTAAGCATCCGACTTGCAGCCGGAAGGCCTGGAGTTTGAATCCTGGCCGGGTCATACCAAAGACTTTAAAAATAGAAACTACTGCAATTGTGCTTGGTGCTCAGTATAAGCCATGAAGCAATGAAACTGAAAAAAGGCCGTGGCCGGCCCGACTTAAACCAAGTGGTTAGAAACTGAGCTGTAAAACCTCATCTAACTAACCCACTATCCCGAAGGAACGATAACTTAAAGGAAGGGTTTAATCAAAATATCAATTATCATGATGTGAAAGAGGAACTAAATCTACGCAATTTGGTGAAACTTTCATTCAGATCGAACATGTACTATTCGAGATATCAGTAAATGAAGTTACTGTACTACATTTGTGACCCAAAGTGAGCTTGAGGCAAACAGGGGTTAAATCACTTCCTCACATTGATAAGGAATGCTTTGTTTCCTTTGTTGTTTTCTTTTAAGTCTGTTGTACTGACCCTGAAGTTAATTGGAATAGGACCTCCCCATGGGGAATGTAAAGGTTCTAATTTTTCCATACCTCTCATGCAAGCACATTGCGATAACATGGGATTGTTGAGGAGAAAATTTGTTGTAAAAGTTTAAAGAAAAACAGAAGACTGCTCATTAATGTAAGACTATGACGTCATATGTGCTTGTTTCAAGATCACTTTGTGTTGTAAATGTGACAACTTTAACTGCTGATATCATGAAAACCACACATGAGATTCCAATGGAAATTTCACCAGATTGCTTGGGATAAGTACCCCTCTAACGTATCAAAACTTGATTTGATCATAGATCCTTCTTTTAATTTGCAAACTGACGATGTCATCATTGCTGTTTTGTCAATGTGATTATTTTCACTACATTTTTGGTGGAAATGTTATCATTTTACTTCTGACGAATACAATATAGACTGCGTTTTTCCAAACTTATAATTGTTCCTAGATATTTGAATCCATTAACAACATACCTAAATATCTGTGTTGGTGAAAATGACCAACACTGCGTCACGTCTTCAAACTTGGAGTAAGTCTCAAACCTCTCCACAAGTATGTGTCCTTGTTACACTTGCCTCTCGACAGGGAAAACATAAAGAGTAACTGTGGTTTCTAGATTTTTGGAAGATTGGGCATTTTGTGTCCTTCATATTGCCCAGTTCTTCATGTAAAATATAACTCGTTGGTAACCCCCGAGACTGCGAAAACATCGATGACCTTGATGTCTCCACTCATGAAACGTAAGATTTTACAAACGACAAGCCACCGCTGCAGTCAACCGCTATCAGGATACAGCAACCTTGGGGCCTCCATAATAGACAACTTCAGTTTTATCTTAAAAGGTCCACCACCATAACTACTACGTGCACAGTGCAAGCAGTAATTGTAGTATGCTTAAGCGCGGGTCACACTACAGCGATTTCGGATCGGATTACGGTCCGATTTTTTTGAGTTTTAGATAAAATCTTCTCCATGTCTAGTCGGAAAGAACCAAAAATTTGCCACTGTGTGTAAATATGTGATTTGTATCACATGACTATGAAAAAGAAATGTATACTTATTATTTCGTGACGTCACATCGACGGACAGCTTTTATCGGACACGCGTAGTCCGATAAAAGCTTTCTGTCGATGTGACGTCACGAAATAATAAGGTTACATTTCATTCACATAGTCCTCTGATATAGATCATAAATTTACACAGAGTGGCAAATTTTTGGTTCTTTCAGATTAGACATGGAGAAGATTTTAACTAAAACTAAAAAAATCGGACGGTAATCCGATCCGAAATCGCTGTAGTGTGACCCCCGCTTTGCTTGAAGGCCACTAACTGTTAGTTTATACTATTTCATATAATGCGCAGTGGCTTGCTTGCAGGGTCCAAGCATGAAGTTGAAAGAGATTCTTTATGCGTGTCCTTTGTGTAGTTACATTCAAGGCGCTTAAACGGGACTAAAAATTTTAAAAGCCGATGACATAATCACGGCAAGGGGTAAAGAATGGTTTTGGCCAAACGAACCGGAAAACGTCAAAACTGAATGGAAGTATGAAAAGTATAAATCATAAGGAGGAAGATCGATTTGCGGATTTCTCCGTATCTCTCATACATCAACTGGAGAACAAAGGCTTTGCATCAACTTATTTGGAATCTGTGGATCACTTATTGGACAATGGTGGCTCCAGGGGGCAGGGGCCAAATCCCCGCCGGGGAAGGTTGGCCCCCGTCGGGAAAAGTTTCCAATTTCGTCGGCAGCCTTAATCTGTACGATAAAATCCCAATGACCTTCAGTCGCCCCGACGATCTGCTTGATTTTGCTCGTAGGAAGGGCATAATCTTCAATAAAGACCCAAAATTTTCCAAAAAAAATTTCCTAAAAAAAATGTGTTCTTCATCCTTTTTTCAACTCATCGCCTTTGTCGGGGCTTTGGGTTGCTGTTTCCCTGTCGGGAAGCTTCTCTACCTGTCGGGCAATCCTGGCGCTACCCCTGCTTAAGGAGTATATTTTCATTGTAAACAACATTGGAATTGGGTAACTGGCTTCTACAGCAGTATGACGGCCACTTAGTATTTTTAAAGGAAAAGATGAGGCAGGTATGTAATCTCTTGTCTGAGTGACTTGAAATGGCTATGGACTATTTAAAGAGATGATGCAGTCAGCCCCATTTGAATTGGTATACCCTGGTATCCTTATTCATGAGTGGCTCATGTAAACCATATGTCAACTTTTTGTCATTAAATTGTTAAATTTATAAAGAACAACTTCCTGCTTTACCTTACATACATTAAAACATATGTTCAGAACATCATAAGACATATACCTAGTGGAAGTAAGAAGATATTTGAAAGATTTAGCTGGTGTTCGAAATAAGTTTTCGGAGACTACATATTCCTTTTCATTGTCAGTCAGAACATGAAGCTGTCTCTTACAGCTCCTTAGTCGAGCTTGTCTGACAGTTACTCTCATCAGGGAGCTGAAAGCTCCTTGCTTTCATATGCCCGAAATATTGTTAAGACCTGAAAATTAACATTCCACAATTCTTAGGTTACATCTCATTGTAACTGAGAAAATCGCTTGTGTTAACAAATAGCACACGTTCTGATGATATAGTCATTAAATGCTCCATACGATGTCTTCAGTACAACAGATTGCATTACCATGTGACGTTACATGTTAGCCGCACTTATTACACCCTAGGGAGAGTGTGCAAGCAACGCTATTTCGTTTACCAGTAACAACACAACTGGATAAATCTAAAGAATCGTGCTGGTAGTCAAGCTATGTATAAATATAATTATAAACTAATAATTTGTACACTTATAGCCTATGTCTTCACTTGGGCACCATTGCATCCATTCACTATCAGGCAACATCACGAGTCACTGCTATAGTCTTGTTTGTTAAGTCGTTTCATCGAATCTGCCACATAATTAAGTATTTTTACAAAGAAAACAAGAATGCTTTACTTTTTGAATTTTTTTTCCTGTATCTTGATCATTACTACATAGTCGTAAAAACTGGATTAACATTAATAACATACGGAAATTTTAAAACTTGGAAAATATAGCTATTTTCGTTAATTTCAATGTAGAAGAAGAAATAAATGACCAAGTCAAAAACAAATATTATCTTTTGAAGCTGGATGCTGTGTAGGAAACACGTGAGCGCTTGTGCCATTCTCAGTATTGCGACTTGCAAGTTTTATTCTGACCACTTTCTATGGATGCCGGTTTGCCAGGGCTGTTACCAAGTCCACCTTGACCAATTCCGGGCCAATTCTGATTCCAGTGGCCACTATTCCGGACAAATTCCGAGTCCAGTATCCTCCGATTCCGAGCCAATTCCATTTCCAGGTTTTCCAATTCCCGGCCAATTCCCAGTCCTGCCATTTGACAATGTAGCGAGTCATGCAAATGCTTTTTGGACTGTTTGCAGTTACACGTATGATGAAAGCAGGCACATGTCAGAAGTCGATTTCATACTCTTCCTGACCCTGTAATTTAGTTGAACGTATGTGACCATTTACATGTTAAATTGTGAAACGATAATAATTTTGCCACGGCAAATAAACGAAACTTTCAATTTTGTGGACTTCGATTGGAATCGGCTCCGAGTGCAACTGAGCCCATTCCGGGCCAATCCCAATTCCGTGTATTCCCATTCCGGGCAAAATCCGAGTTTGGCGAAAAACGGACTCAAGTCCGAGTCCGGACTCGGATTTTACAGCCTTGCGGTTTGCGTTACGCCTTTTCCTCTACCTCATATGCAGGTCTTCCTTTCTAAATTCTGCAGCAGATAATGCGCCAAAAGTCATAAAATGAATTCCCAGATAGTTTGGCAATTGTTTACTAGCTTTTACATTTAACATAACAACCAAGTACTGTCTTGAATAGCTTCAACAAAGATCATCTTCCAATAAAATAGATTTGATGTAAAAAGCAGTACCAGCATTAAAAATAGCAGCTATTTCCAATAATGTCCACCAAATATTGACCATTTTACGAGACAGTTACTGTTTTCGAACTTACATCATGAAAAAAACCTGAGTTACATTTGCAAATTTGTGACGCAGAAAGAGGGACAGATGATACACGTCTTATGTAATTCTTCGTTTGTTTAATCTTTATTTCAAGGACAGTTATTAAATCATGCCCTGATGGTTTTCTTGAAAATAGCTATTTACAGCTTTGAAAATATCGACATAAAAAACAAACAGAGTAGCTGATAAGTACTTGGAAGATAATTTACAAAGAATTAATATAAGAAATACAGACAATGTGCAACTGTCCACATCACAATTTTTGCATAGCTTATGAGAACATATCAGAGATAGTAACTTTTTGAATTGTTTCATCTGAGAACAGTGAAAGATATTCAAATTTTCATCCGGGGATCTTTATCTTCAGTAGTGTTGTGTAACACGCCTGTTTTGTCCACACAAGGAGTTAAAAGACACTTACCTTCAAGCCAGAAGACAAACCTCATCAACGATTACAATGCGCACATAACGACCGGCCTCGTTTCCTGCATACATTTCAAGTCAGTTACAAGCATGTCGTTAACTTTACATCTTATTGGTTGCCTCTATGGGTAAACTTTGTTGTAAGGATAACAACGCCCTACTTGCACTACCGCAAGGCTGCCTTACGGATCCGGCTTCTCATCTAATCTTGCATCTATTGGGAATAACAACTCCAGGATGGAGTCGTTCAGGATTTTGCCTCCAGTAGAAATGGTTTTCAAGGACTTTAATCAAAAGAATTTGGAAAGGCGGATTGCCTGAGGATTTCTCTCAAAGTCTCGAAGTTTTTTCCGGGATTGTTACTACGCATCAGGGAGTAGCAAGCCAGTGAGCCAGTGGGTGACTGGGTAAAATTTTTACCCTTAGAAAATTAAACATTAACATTGCATCGTGCATTTTAGTATGGTTCGCCTCCTAAGAAATATTTCTCAACTGTCTTCAGTACCTTGTGTGGCTTCGGGCCAAGGGAAGTACTTTCAAGACTTTGCCTTCATTTTTAGATAGGATGAAGAAAATTTCTTACAAAGCCATGCAAGTTGGGGTGCAAAATGTGTAAAGTTCCTATCCGACAATGAAAATAAGTATGACAGTCTGCGGAAATGACGCGAAAGGTGTACTCGGTACGTCATGGTTTGAAACATGTATTTTCTTGGAAATTAAATGAACAGATCGGAATGAAACGCATTCTGCATCCAGTGTGCCAGTGTGAACAGCCCTCAATAATCCTTTCAATGCAAACACAAACAAACAACTCTCTTCATAACAAAATTAGTGCTTCGAATGACACGTAAAACTACAACCTGGAACTCATGTTCCTACCGACAGACGTAAGGACAAAATCCCATCTGCCGCCCGAAGAATATTTATAGTACTTCCATATCCTACTCGATCAGCGAACCACAGCATCCATAATTACATTCATCAAACCGGTTTTACTCCAGACATCCCCCAAAGCTTTAAAATTGCCTTTGTTCATCTACCGACGATTATTGTTTCGGGTTACCATTAAGTCTTGCCGTCCTGTAAAGTATATTAAACAAAATGAGTACATAAAAAACAAAAGAAAAGCAAAAGAATCAAAAACAGCAACAGCAAAAACAACACATAGCATCTCCACTGTATTTGTAATAAAAGTGCAACTTTGGATACACTTTTTAATCAGAGAATACAAACATACACTCTATTTCCCACCTCCTTAGCAGTTGATTGTTTAATTGCTTTACGTATTTTATTAGGACGAAAGTAGAAAATGAGGGCTTTTTCTTGATCCTCCCATTCCCTATTTGATTATATTTATTTCCAGCGGCGTCACCAAGATTCAAGGTGGGGAGCGGGGGAGGGGAAAGTGAGAGGCCAGTAGGAATGTGTGGGAGGGGCCAAAATAAATACAACATGAATAGCACCTTCATTGCAATTGTAATAAAAATGCAACTTTGGATACTAACACCCTCCTTTTCTCATCTCCTGATTTTTTCATTATTTCTATTAGCAGTTGATTGTTCAATTGCATTACGTGGACGAAACTAGAAATAGAAAACTGTCTTCTTGATTTCTTCATCCGTTCATTTTGGATCACATTTATATCCAGCGGCCCCACCAGTATTTCAAAAGTGTGTTGCGTAGGTGGGGCAATTAAGAGCAAGTATAAACTGAGGGGGGGGGGAGAGCAAAATTTGTGTGGGCGCATTGTGCTTGTTCAATGTATCCTTTGTACAGGAATAGATTAGGGGAAGTGGGGAACAAAGGCAAATCCCCCTTCCGTGGCGCAGCTGCTTATATCCTTTAAAGAGGCTATGCAGTCTAAAGTCAGAAATGAAACGGAGCTAAGAAAAATCTAACTCATTTACT
>WURT03070888.1:22076-32120 GCA_009936505.3 Holothuria glaberrima
AACCAGAGGTCAAAAGCTAAACATGACATTAAATGGGAGGAGGCACAGACAAATCTCTTCTAGTAAATTTTTTTGCCGGTAAATTTTTTTGCCATTTGTTTGCTATATAAGTTTTGGTGGGGTTCAAAGGTCATTTGACGACAGCAGGAGTCAAATTGTGAATGCATCGTAAAAAATGATGTAGTCAAGAAGTCTTCATTTGAGGGACGAACATCCCCGTTTAGCCAAGGAATCACTAAGCCTTTGGGCTCTCTGGTTAAGCTTTCAGGAAGGAAGTTTCAAAATTTCCTTAAAAGGAAGAAAGAATTTTTAAATTTTTAAGTCCAACTTTTCAATTTTTCTTCCAAAAAAAAGTCTTGAAAAAATTCGAAAATTTTTGTAAATCAAAGCCGCGCCGATTATTTTACCTTTCGGTGATTCGTTGCCTTTGTCGGGGTTTTGGGTTCCTGCCCCTGTCAGAGAACTTGGTCCCCCCTGTCAGGCAATGTTTGGGGCCATCCCTGATGCATCAGCTACATTTTACTGTTTTTCTCCTCTCACTATATGATAAATCAATGGGGCTGTTGCTTAGGACTTAGACTGAACTCTAGTTGGCCTACCTAGGAAATTCCTGAAACACTATCTTCGGCAAGTGAATAAGAGCTGGAGGCCCGAAGCCTTAAATGCGTATTATTTTATGTAACTAAAAATTTCCTCCGGGATTTAAAGTTGTCGGAAGAATATCTTTCATTCTATTATTCTTTCATCAATAAATCGTTAAAAATCAATGAAAGTTGTATGTCTGCACAAAGGCAAAAGTGTCACGCTCAGACTCTTAAGATGAAGGATTTTAAGGGATATTAATGCTGTGGAAAGTTTGCTCTCTCTTAAATATCAAATGTATAAAGGTTTACACAATCTTTACTGAAAAGAATCCCAACATTCTCTTATATGTTCCCACCTGTAAAAGAATACCCTAACAAGGCCGCTCTAAGAAGAAATTGCCTGAAACAATTCCTATAAGCATAAACAAAATAGTTTTTCAGGATTTACGTCCTCCATGCACGGTGGGAAATTTTTGCTGCAAGATATACTAGTTTCTTTACGGATAACCATACGGCCTTGTGTACATGCACCCCATACAATACTTGTACAATATCGTAACAATACTCTTATATTCTGCTTGTAACTAAAACGCTTGATTAGAGAAAAATTAAGGGCTGATTATATCGATATTTTAGCATCTAGAAAGTAAAGCCATAATCTTTCTTCCCTGTTAAATACACATTCCCTTTTAGAAAGTTTGTCCACTTTTGTTTAATTCCACTTCTTTGAAAATTCAAAGATTTCTGTCTAGAATTAATTATCGTTTCCTGTATAATAGTATATGATTTTGTGTTTCTATGTTGTAAAACAATTACAGCGTCTCTGCATGTGGCCTCATACGTTTCTTAATACAAAAACTACGTCAACTAGTAAACTTAAAATTTCAAAATAAATTTGGATTAAAGTTATTATATTATCTTTTATATCATTTTAATTATAGTTTGAAAACCATGCTTAACTCACGATTTTCGTGATTTTTCTCCTTTGTCCGTATCGCGACAAAGTTATAGCCGTACTTTGAATCGTCCATCACCACTTCACGGCAAAGTCTTTATGGAATGATACAGAAGATATACAGTTTACAACGAAAGATCTTCAACAATTTATGTTTATGTCAAATAATATGAACTTGGACTACACAATGAAAGTCTCATACCTCCAATTAAAAGTTTACATTTGCATAACAGAGTATTTTAGTCTAAATCTTTGCACTTTCTTCCCTTCGGTTGTTCATGAACCTGACTACTTCTATCCATGAAGCAATTACTTGTAGAGCGTACTGACATCAGTTGTTCCTATTTTCTTTTGTATAGCGACTGATGAAGTGTTTATGGTGATCAGATTTGTCGCAGTCTTTCATCTTGCTTTATCATACTCCTTTTACCAAGATAAACCATTACATAAATGAAAGACCACTTACCATACAAAATTAATAGTCTCTGTAAACAAAATGACAGGGCCTGTTTCGACTTTTTATTAAACGACTTTATTATATCATTTTAATACATTTGTGTCAGTCCATTATAACATTAAAGCATTATGCATAATGCATTAATATGCATAGCCCGGGAACAACTCACTAAAAGCAAAAGCTGCTCGTCAGCATATATCTTTACAAAAGCAAGAGACATTTGAACAATTACACCAAAGAAAACTTAGGGACTAAAATAAAACAGAAAATAATAGTAATAAAAAATGCATTTGCGTTAAACTGGAAAGTAATAAAAAAGGGAATGCAATAGTCATTCAATCAATTCTGCATTATGTCATCGGAGGGTAGGGTTTTCAAGTAGTTGTTCTGTTTTTTTGGTCCACTAGCAGAAAATAAATGCTATGTTGAGGGATGTTTAAACGACAGAATGGAATCGTAAGATTGTAAGATGGAAGGGTGAAAAAAGCACCGCTGTTACAATTTTATATCTAAGTTGCTGAAAATATATTGTACTAATGTTATGACGTGGTATCAACTCGAGGTTACAAAAGTTTTTTGTCAAATGCTGTTCTTCGTTACGTTATCACCCTCCCCGAAAATTCATGGTTAGAAATTACATTACAATCACTAGATTGTTGGCCAAAGTAATCCTTAAAATGAAAGATTGCTCAATTTGAATGACTGAGTTCTAAAGTTCATAGTGTTAGTTGATGGAATCCGTATATTCGTGCACGAGACGGGATCTGCCGGGCCAAATTCAAGTTATGGCTGTTTGCGAGTCCTATTTACATCTGTAGGAGGAACAGTAAGGATTCACAAGTAATCGAACATTTAGTTTGATCAGCTACCATGACTGGTAGTGTTATGGCAGCAATAGACATTTTTATGTACGGTGATTTGCAAATTTCTACCAGAGTCCGTTTAACATTCATTTGTAATAGTAATCCTGGTGCTACCATGGCTCCAAAATGAAAAACTGATGGAAGAATCGATGAGATATTAAACCAGTAAAAGGGCAGATAGTCATGAAACATATTTGGCAGACACTTAATCTCTAGGGACCTTCTGAAGATAGCTGTTTGTGCGATGATGAATGTATGCAATAGATATTGTTATCGTTTTTTCTAATGCTAGCTATATAGTGAAAACCTACGAGATATTTGTTTCTAGGACAGAGCGGTATTTTACTTGTAAGGAACTTGTGTTAGCATAAAGAAATTGGCTGATTTTTGCGAGAAAGCTGCTAATGAAAAAGGTGCTGCCTCCCAGATATCGAAGGTAAGCCGTTCAATAACACTATCAATATTAAGAGCCTAAAATGTACACAGTTGGAAATGAAACGTTAGAATTCCCTGTTTTTTACTTCAAACTCTTCAAACTAAGATAGAGGTAAATTATCAAGAGCAACTTATTTTACCACAGAAAATTGCTTCAGATGGAAATTTTGCGCACTTTCTCCTCTTCCTCACCGTTGCTTTGTAGTGTTTTATCTAAATTGCAATTGGGGGTATGGATCCCTTTAAAATTTTTCCGTAGGTTTTTAATCACCATATTCAAACTTGTCCATTAATTATTTGAAGTTCCTTCACAATCTACAAAAGAAAGAAAAATTGAAATGTTTCTGAAATTTTAGACATTCGTAGGAGATTTCATGGAGATTCTTTAAAGTCTCTTTTTGAAATTGTATATGATACTACGAAAGTTGTACAGAAATTCGTAAAGAAATGTTCATAGAAACTTTTTAAAAACTCCAGTACAGTTTTCCATAGAGCTGAGTCTCCTAAGCTTTGGTGCATGCGCAAACCTATGCAAGACTACTGCTGCATAGTTGCACCCATCTTAAAACGCCCACCAGCAACACACTGACGCAGGTCACTTACAAGCTCACTTGGCAGATACGTTGTATCTGAGAAAAAGTGCGTCATTCTGCTCGAACTTACAGAACTTTTGAGTTTAATTACGTACTCAGGAGCCTAATAAAATTCTATCCACACAAACAATGTGGCATGCCTCACAATTACTTGCCCTCTGGGAATTAAACCGACTCAAAGTAACGCACTGTTGATCCGATAACATCTCACTGACTAATGATGACCATTATGGTTTGTGCTGTAAATAATAGCAAACATATAAAAAGGTAACACGAAACATTTAGATTCCTTATGATGTGAAGTGGTCGTTCGGGAGTGATTACTGATATACAGTACTAAGTTTTGCAGTGTTTTTCACAATGATTTATAAGGTTACATCTCACTGGCCATGTAGTAGAGCAACTGTACTTTATTGATTACGTTTGAGAAGTTTACTTCCGTCCCATATCTGTAACATGGGACCCTTATTAAAGTTCATTGGAAACTTGTGATTTGTAAGATGTAACTTTCTGCGGCATTTGCTCAACTAGCGTGATAATTTTCAATGGTAAGACTTTGAAGTATGTGGATGTACAAGAAACCGTCCATTTAGTAAGTTCAATTCTGTTGTAAAATCACAACATTCCAAACGAACAAACAAACCTTGATTAGCCTCTTTTTGCTTAAGTGCACAAGTTAATAAAAATTTACCAATCGGTCGAGTCGCCCTAGTTCTTGAAACCGGGGTCATTGACTCCCTAGTGCCATTTAAAAAAAACATACTATTGATTTAATGCCACTAATAGTCAGTAAAATTCGGTTAACTCTCAACTATTGTTTCATTTTCTCTAAGTATAATATCCTAAATTTCAAAGTTCACCGAGATCGCAGTTCAAACAGCATAGCAAAACATTGCTCTACAGCAGGAGTTATTAATATTATTCTCGCTAGTTGTCCAAATTTTTCATGGGGGAAACCTCGCAGCCACACCACTGATCTAAATATAGGTCAGGATTAACATGTTAGTCTAAAAAGGGAAACCACTCCGCTCACAGCAACTACTCCTCGTAAAACGCCTAGCCCAAGCTCAATGGAGAGTTGCTATTAGAGCGACGTATTTTTAGAATTTATATAAAATGATAGTATATACAGCCTATAATTGCACCAACCGTCAATGTAAAGCTCGCCATTAAACGCCACATGCGGTAATAGAGAGCGATATGAGGTTTAAAAATTATTTTATTTTAAAAAAGAAGACGTAGCCTACCGGACAATGCATGATGACGTCACTGTTGGCGCGTGTTAAACGCTGGCTCCATTGCGCGCAGGTGTAAACGAATAACTGGATAAATATGCACATTGTTAGGAAAGTAAAGCGTGCAGTTCTGATTATTTTGAATAACGTTGCGCGTTCTTTTGCTATCGTGTGATGACGTTGAACATCTGCTGGTACAACATATGGCCCTATGATCATGTTATTGTAAAGAAGGGCTCACAGGCAGTTTAGGCATAATCCTACTACACTAAGCTTGTCAGGGCCGAGTTCTCGATATATTTTTGTCTCTAAGGGCCATGTATTGGCATGATTTATTGTAGACATAAACGCATGGGTGCCGGAAAGCCGAGATACATCTACCCCATTGATTCGTTTCATTTCGCAAGTGCTCTTTACTTGAACATGTAATGGCAGTCGAGGTATGGCTAAACTGAAACAGCAAAGCCTATGAAACAACTCTGCCAGAAAGAGGTAAATTTAGGGAGTAAAGAACGAAGAAAATAAAAAAATAAGAGAATATGTTCAAATATGTACTATGTTCAAATATACTGTATGAAGAGGGTGAAAATGAAGAAGGCATATCGAGCAACACATAATAAAAGACCATGTAAGATCTCCGCTATCAATAAAGCCCTTAAATATTTCTTCATTTAGTAAGTTAAGGTACGGTCTAAGAGATGAAAATAAGCACTTGTATTTGTAAGGATGTCTACAGACTGTGACACTTTGAAAATCTACAGTACCTGTAATCAGCATACTTAACTCTGAAATTCCATATTAGAACCTAGAAGTTGAGTCAAGAGTTACTAACTGCATAGCTATCTCCTAGTAGAAACAGTTTTGCAACAACTTTACAAAGTTTACAGTGTCAGTTTCCAATATCTACCATTCAATCAACCTCTGCTATATCCTCGCACGGTGTCCTACTTACAGTAGCGGAGCAAGGAAATTCGGTCAGAGGGAACGAGAATGGCATGCTTGGGTGAGAATAAAGGAGGTAGATGCTCCTATCCCTCAACACGATCTAAGTCATGCCTTTTAACCTTGTTTTGGGCTAAAACTACTTCCTAGATCAAAGAAAATGGCCCTTCTCATTAGAGTGTAGTACAGATAATGGCCGTTGTTTGGGCATTATCTAGGCCTAAAAATAACACTAATAAATCATGCTAAGATTAAAGTACGGTAAATACCTAAAAAGGGCGCCGACAGGCGATTTTAGTCCGTCAGGGGTGAACGAACCCCCTGACAATATTGACGCTCCGCCACTGGTCCTGCACCTACTTACCGTAAATGCACTAAAGCATTACCTGCATGAAGATAATCTCTTTGATTGACTTTTCGTGTCAAAACCGTGCAGTTAGTATTTGTAAACACAAAATGTAGACAAAATTGAAAAAAGTTAGTGCACAATGGCCTTTATTTTTCTCCTTCGGTAAACGAATTATTTCCAATATTTTTTATCCATTTTTTTTCATGTTCGTATACATCCCGCATCGTTAACCACTACACCCTATAGTTGCGTGATAATTTATTAAGGAGTAAGTAGAGATTAAAGTGCACGGTCATACCCGGGACATTCTAGGGCTAACCCAGCCCCCTATTTCAGGACATCCTAGGGGCTATCCGGTTTGTAGGGACCCGGTTTAATGTGGAAATGTCCACGCTATGTGTTGGTGTATTGCGTTATGGTAGGAATTTTTCTTTGCTTCTTCATCCGAAGGGATATTCCAAGATAGTAAATGCTACACAAAACGCAGCCTAAACAAGTCACTTTATAAACAGTCTTTTTGTTTCACTCATAGTGCTAATACACAAGGAATGTACACGTGACTCCTATACCTAGTGTATAAGCCTTTGCCTCGCATACAAACACCTTCATGACATAACCAATCTCGAGGATGTTTCATTAGGAGCTGTAACCAGCGAAAGTTCTAACACCAGTGGACGGGTTAAACATTACTTAATGAACAACAAAATAAACCAAAAGAAATTGATATAAGAGCAACGTAAGCGAGTATATCCCAAGAACCGTTAAGACGAGCATGTAAACAAGATTTCAGAAAGCCTCTTTGCAGAAAGCTAGCCCAAATCGAGGTCTTAAGGCAGTGTCATTGATCAGCATGTAATAGGTCATGCGTTTTAGTCATTCTGTGTGCATCATGTGTGTATGTCGAGAAGAGCACATTGGTGAAATATTGAGAAAACCTAAGCTAAAGATTTTTGACTGAGACAACAAATAAAGCTTAATATTATCAGAACATGGAAAACATGGGGAGAAAAAGCGAATTTTTGCGGATACCATGCAGGATCAACTGTATTTCTGCCTTGACGTTGCGAGTCTATACTGCCTTATGGCTCGCGCAAACATTCTCGCTTGTAATCCAGCGACATATGCTCCTTTGCTTCGTTGCCTCACATACGCATGCTTATACGCTCTATGTACCGCACTGCGTTTGCCCTCTACCCCAAGTGTCCCACGCATGTACCCATGTTCCATGTGCTCACTGCGTAGGCTCATCTGCTCCAGCGCTCCAAATATTGCGCCCCTGATCTGGAACACACCAATAGTCATGCTCCTCTGCTCTGATAAGCATATAAAAGCATGATTACCGGCTCTACGTGCAGCACTCATAACTCATAACTCATAACTGTCCTCTACCCCGAGTGTTACCAAGCATGCTCCCGATGATCAATGTGCTTCTCTGCGTACGGCCCTCTCCTCCGTATACTCCATTACCCATGTTCGTGTGCTCCAAATGCTCAATGACGCATCCTCATCTGCTCCGAGCGAGTGGGGTATATTTAAGTCCACGGATACTCGCGTTCCTCGAATTTTAGAGCAGATCTTCCTGATTGCAGCCCTTTCAACATGTATCATCTTTGTCATATCTGCCAGTTGTCATTTACGAGAGGCTAAAATCTCCGTCTCCATATGGAGAGGGTCCTCAAACAAAGTCATGGTGACCTCGAGATGAATGGTGGGAACTCTAAGAAGGGTAAAGCAAAGCGACCCTACGACTCTTCAGACGAGGGTTCATACGACGATATCTCAGAGAGTGGCACAAACGACAGTGCAGCAAAACCTCTGGACGAGGACACCCTGACTGATAGGAGTGAGACTCATGACAGCGATTCCGAAAGCGACACCGGGGGAGCCAGCAGCAGTGAAGAGGAGTCCGGAGAAGACGGTACTGTGACCGATAATGATGGCGAGGGGAACGATGGTCCTGGAAATGTATCTTGCCCGATTGACACTTGGGAAGCCCTTGCTCAAATGAATAAGGCCATGGGAATCATTTTAAAATGGGGGCTTCAGAAATCGACAGACTATCGTAAGGCTGATGATAAAGTATACCCGTTCGAAATCCCGAAGTCAAAGATCTTTTACCGGACACAGTCCATCGTGTGCAGTCGATGAGAGGTGGCCGCTCAGGCACGACAGTCGTGAAAACAAAACACTGATAGGGGTGCATGGCTTCGAATTGGGAAATGAAAATGGTGAAGGTGTTGGTGAATAACACAGTGGAAATAAAAACATAAACAAAGATAATTATCGTGTCTTTCTTCATTTGCTGTATTCAATAGTAATTTCTATAGGTATGTACTGAAGTGAACAGGCTGAATACCATAATGCTACTCCACAGCATGATAATTGACTTTTTCCATCCACCTGGGTATAGAAATGTCTCTTCAAGACGAGTGTGAATAGTCTCTATAAGGTTACGTAATAACGGTACTTGTATGCGAAGCGAAAGCTTGGGCTATACTGTAGCTATAAGAAGTCGGTGCATATTTCTTCTGCGTTATTTTGTGTGGAACTAACATACTGTTTTCAAGTTATTTTTGATGAAACATCCTCGAGATCGCTTATGTCATGAAGATGCTTGTATTCGTGGCAAAAGCTTATACTGTAGGTAGGGGTTACGTGTACATTCCTTGTGTATTAATACTACGAGTGGAACTAAAGTAAAATTTAACAAGTGAAATATTTAGGCTGCATTTTGTGTAGCATTTACTATCTTGGAATATCTCTTCGGATGAAGAATAAAAAAAATCCTACCATTGCACAATTCACCAACACATAGCGTGGAGATTTTCACATCAAACCGCGTACTCACAAACCGGGTAGCCCCTAGAATGTCCTGAAAACGGGGCTGTGGTAGCCCTAAGATGTCCCGCAAAACGGTGCTGATTCAACCGCTGGGGGTATGACCGTGCAATATAATCACCACTGGAGTAGTTGGGGCCATCTTGTGAACACCAAGTGGTTGCCTAATTAGGCTGTATCGCTAAACAATAGCGCGTGTTTTATCCAGTCCTAGATCAGTGGGCAACGCACAGTCGCGGGCCCAAAATTTTGCCTCTGGCCGGAATATAGAGGGGGAAGTCCGGGAGGCTCTAGGGAATCTATAAAATTATGGATATAGGACTGAACATTTTCTTATCTTAAAATGGCATTAAATGCGCTTTGAATAGATGAGTACAAATACCACCATTTTAACCATTTTTGCCTCAGTTGAGGCCTTGCAGAGTTAGTATTAAACAAGATCATGTTAGACTTAGAGGTGCAAGTGTATGGGTGGGGAAAAGTTGATTGTATGGGCGGAGCGTCAACATCAGTAGAGCATAAAAGAATATTTTTGCCAAAGGTGCCCACTAGGTTTTGAGTGGCAGTTACCAAGCTGTGCAAATTTAGTCATAATATCTTCTTTATTTTGAAATGGCATGATTTAGAAATCCATCGTTCATATAAAGTACAAGCAAATAAGAGACACAATATCCGGCCTATGCATGTTTAAAATACAGGGCATAGGGTCCCTTCAAATTTCGAAATGTCCCTCCAACTGGGGTACTTAGCTTATGTCAGACTAATGGCCCTTCTATTCAATTTCGAAGTGATC
>WURT03070889.1:0-13446 GCA_009936505.3 Holothuria glaberrima
CTGGAGGACAAACAACACACGCGGACGTTAGGTCATGAAGTAAAGCAATGGCGCGCTGTCCTCCAGAACAACTAGTGTGCCAGCTGAATTTGACCTTTTGACCTTTGGTGCAAGCTCTCTATTCTTGTCATCACATTACAGGGACGTACCACATGGGCAAATTCGAATGAAATTGCAGTTAAGTATGTAGCCAGAGATCTATCAGGAGGGGGTTGGGAGGGGTCTGAGGGGATGGGTGCCCCCTGGGCGAAAATGCAATTTAAAGACTTCTTAATGAAAAATGGTGAAATGGTTGAGCTCAAAATCACAATAAAACGCCTTTCAAATGGGTAGAAAAGCTCATTTTTGCAAATAAAAAAACATTTATTTCAACATTGGGAATGAATACCCGTATGGTTGTTTGCGTACTCACCACCCTCGCGATATTATTGACTTCGGTAGTGGAAAAACAGTGGAAAAACAGTTGTAAACAGTTGTATTCATTGGAGGGGTGGTGAGGAGTACTCTGGACACTACATATGACTGCACAGTGACATTTCGTGGTACTTGCGAAGAATAAATATACAATGCACCGTATATAATGCTGATATATAAATTGCCGACACTTCCGTCATGAGGGTCAAACGTGCCCTCGTACATACTGTGTACATACTGTGTGTTTTCGTTTTTCATTGAGGTTCACTGTAATGTTTCATTCAAATACCAATCTCATTCGGGAGACTGGAGAGGGGGAGTTCTCACCACTAGACTTGTCTTGACTATGTACTGTGAACCTTGCTACATACTCTTTTTCAATCAGCATGCATTGTAGTTGGAAACAACAGACAGGCGTACGTCTTGACGTATCCGGAAGGATGCGGAAAAGTGACGTGACGTGACGTATACACAACACATACGCATCATGTGTGGACAGGCCTTAATGCGTGCAGAAATGTATAATTCCAAATTTGTTTTTAAATGCCACATACAAAATGTATGATAATGAGTAAAATTACGATATGCCGACAAAATCATATGCTTTTCTTACAACAGTATGACTAAATTTAGTGTTGTTGAGCAAAAGATAAGTTCGGCCATTTTTAGGTAGAGCGATGACGCTAAACAAGTTATCTTTTACGTGGCTCTGCGACATCTTCAACTGAAACCGTCGGCCATAACTTTGCATTCACATACGATATATTGTTAATAAATGTGGGAGTGGTACTTCCCTGAAAGAATCAAGGTCTTTTATGCACAGCACATTTTGTGAAGGAAAGCCCCCCCCCCCTAAAAATTGATTTGTCAGTAAAAAAAAAATGATTTGTCAATAACATATGACAAATCAAACGGGTGATTCAAATTTTCAAGATCTTACTGAAACAACTCACAAAACACAGCAAGTAAACAAGACAAAAAGAAACGAAAAAATTAATTACACATGTAACAACTATAATTTATTATAGGTTGGGCTAAACTTTGTCCCCCATTTCATCAATGTAGTCGAAACCTTCTGTTGTGAATGGTCACCATAACTGTGTTTTTGTGGAGCAAAACTGGTCTTACAATATGACCGCCAAATCTGGCATTTCCCCAAAAAACAGTGGCATTTACCACTGTGGGAGTGCGTCAAAAGTACCGCATCCGTAAACCTTTGTGACTCTTTTACCTTTCCCATCCGAAAGCCCAAACTGCTCTCGACACTGATTGTTTTACAAACCATACTTGTCAAGCCTTTACTTAGTAAAGTTACGTCTTTGCCTATATAATAACGTCACATATTCGCTTAGTAAAGTTACGTCTTAGCTTAATTAAGTCACATATTTGATTCACAGAGTCGAGTCAGCTTTATCAACCTTTTTCCGTTTGTAATGGTCTTACCACCATGTTAAACAACTAAGTATACCACAACAATCATGCATTGCCTACACACAAAGGCGACTTTCCTAGTCTATCCCCATAGTTTTCTAACTACATTAACCAAAATCTACGTCACTGGGGACTTTTTAGGGTCACAAGGAATCTCTAATTTTGTTCATAAAATGCCAGCATCGGCAACATTCACTAAATTTGAATTATCTCTTTGAAATTTTGCGATGGAAAAAGTTTGAGAACCAAAGGATTACCCTACCAATGGCAGAATCATCAACAGTATTATCACAAGGTAGTCTTTATAAAGGGTGGCAGTGGGTACCACACGACCTGACGACTTATTCAGAACTATTCTACGTTAAACGAATTATCTAAACAATGCTTTAATTCCATTACCTTCTGTAGAGATAAAACAGAACATATTTCTGAAGGCATACGCAAGTGATAAGAATATGTTTTTTGTATCGACCTAAAATCATCCATCAAACTTGGTTAGAACTGAACCGTAAAACCTCATCTAACTAACTGCCTAACTCCATCAAACTCATGGAAGCTTGGCCGTACAAAAGTCACATGAAGTGAACATTTTTAGACGCATGCCATATTGCGCCGAAGGCAGTCATTTTGCAAAATTTGTTTTCAATCAATCTTGGTCGACAAAGAAAAACAAGTTATCATTTGTCCCTGTAGTATTTCAATGACCATGATATCGAATTGGACCATGACATCAAACCTCGACTTGTGAACTTGAACAAGAACTTAGTGCATTATGGAGACTCTGGTAAAAATGTAGCAGGGACCCATAGGTTTTAAAGGAGTATTAGGGTAAGGTACAGGCCCTTATTCGGGTAGTCTAACGGATAGAGCCTTGTTTTTTAATATATATTTGAAAAGAACTCGGGGTAGAATTCGTTACATTCAGTTGTGGATGTAGACGCCATCCAAGAGGGGCTAAGAGGCAGTGGCGTCGCCAAGGGTGTAGGACTACGTTCCCTCGAAACGTTGGATGTGTCCTCCCCGCATGTCCCCCATGTTATTAAGGATATTGAGAAATTAGGCACTGACACACTATTTATCGTTTATGAAAGAACTTGGCGTGTGCTCCAGGAATGCCCTGTTCTCGATGGACACTAGCCTCCCTTTTACTCATTTGAATATGAAGCAGGTGCAGGCAGGGGCGTCGATTTGGTTTCGAAAGTGGGGGGGGGGGACATCTGGCCTAAAACTTCTCTCCGATCCTGGTGATGAACCCAAGAGGGGGTCCAGATGCTCAACGGTACCAAATGTTTCAATATTTTTGAGTACTATGAAAACTGGGGGGATACTTCATTGCCCCTACAGATGCAATGAGTTGCCGAAATGATGCCGACCTCAAAAAAAAGGCGCGCGAAGCGCGCCGAAAAATGGGGTTATATTGAAAAAGATTTCATATTTTTGATTCTATGAAGAAAAGTTTAAAAAGTTTTGGTTTCTTTTGAAGAATCTGCACTACTTAAGGGCAAAGTAAGAAATTTGATGGGACGACTGCATGGTTTTCGTCGGGGAGCGCATTCTTCATCTTACCCATAAAGGCTCCCGGACGAACCTAACAAATCTCTCTTCTTAAAACATATGTTTGCCACGATTGTGAGATTGAAGAAAGAATCTTCCAAAAGATAGGAAAAGAAGTTAGAACTTCGTAACGTTGCAATTTCGTGTTCCTTTAGACTCCTGACAACAATATTTGTGGAACCTTCAACGCTGAATAAATCCAATATGTTTAAAATAGCACTCTTTACAGCTAGATGGAACTGAAGATGAAAGCGCGCATAGCGCGCGAAAATTTTTTGAAGTTATAGAAAGAATTGTTACAGAATTTACTGCCTACGGACCTAAAGAAGAGCCATGTCAATTATTTTCTGAGCATATCTATGCCTTTAACACTACTCGCCTATATGTATTTTTTGTTACTTCACTTTTGTTGTTTCAGGTCAGAAAAAGTGGGGGGACAAATGTGTTAGCGTCCCCTCCCCTCAAAAAAGTGGAGGGGACATGTCCTACGCGTACCCCCAAATCGACGTCCCTGGGTGTAGGAAAATTTATTTGTCATTATTATAATTTTGAGGCTCCAAGACCTAGTAAATCACACACAATGGCGGCTTTTTGTTAATTTTCCCATAGAGGCCACTGATCCGTCGCCGTAGATACACCTTCGATGTTTTAACGAGAAATCTCCAAACAATGGCATACCTAGAAGGATGTTGTCGCAACATTAATTCCTATTGGACAACGTGAGTGGATTTATTTTAAAGCCCTATGCAAATCCCAACTCACAACCACTCCCCATCATGCACTCGTTATTGGGGGTTAGGCTAAAAAAATGGTCAACTTGTAATGTCTATTTTTGTGTTATGCTTAGCATAGCGAGCATCCAGTGCTATTTGGGATAAATGTTTCTTTCTAATGGTAACAATTTTGTAAATACCCCACAGTCCCCAGGGGATTCCCCCTATACCCCCTCTTAAGCGATGTCCCCGGACCCCACCAGGAGCCCGGAGCCCCAACGCCTACAGGGGAGCGCTTCGCGTTACCTCGACGCCTCCAAGTAGTCTCGGTCGTTCATTTTAGTGTGCCTCTCCGGCACTGTTGCAGCCCCACTTTCCTTTCCCCACTTCGAAAAGTCTAACTAGGCTCAGGTTACATTAAGAGGTTTTCTAAGAATCAAGAGTACTAATATTTAACTAGTGAAACATTCCGCAATTTTGAAAGTTAAATTATGAGAGAAGGCATTAGCGAAACACTCTATTCGGGGGGGGGGGATTGTTCTACTCTGTCGACCTCGTGTCCATCTGATTACAAGTGTTAGGTACCAGGGAAGTCTAATTGATACTAAACTACCTTAAAATAACAAGGCTTAAACTACAAGTCTACTTAAAAATTATGTCTTAATAGTAATATGTGCACATCTCTGTTAATTTTTACGATTTCACTACACTAAAACTAACGGTAAAAACATTTATCTCGGTTTTAATCAAATATACATACAACTTTTCATTATCACCTTTTTGACAGCTGGCTAAAGGGTTTGGTCTAGTGAGGTCCATTTTCAAAATGTTTTCCAATGCTATGAACACTATGCTTTGACGTAACCGTTTCCCTGACAACAGACCCACTCATCATGTTAAAGGACAATATACTATATCTAGTTACAGGCTTACCTCAGCCGAAGGCGCATTGCGATTGTTACATGCTTACCTCAGCCGAGGGCGCAATGCAGTTACTGTGGTCTTGTAAAGTTATATGCACACCGTCTATGGACTCTTATCCCCTGAAAATAATTGAAATCTTTGGGCTTTAGTCTTTTACTTCCCTAGAGTTTGTCTTTAAGAATCTTTTATAGCTGCACCAATAACTTAAAGTTACCTTTGTAGAATTGTTCTGATATATGGGTGGCAGAATAATTTGTAAGTATTAACCTGTTTGGGCTCAAGGCAGCCTGAGGGTTCTGTAGTAGATGAAGATGGGCAGTAATTTCCAACTCAAAAATTGTCATGCAAAAATGTTATTTATATGAGTTGTTTATGAATACAAACTCTTCAAAAGCAGTGTCTTGGAAATGAAACAGATTTATGAATACTTTTTTGCCAGCTTCAGCCCCTCCCCTCAAAACTTTTTCGGCATCAATTTGTTTTCTGACACGCTTCACAAGCTGCACAACAGAGTTTATGTATACTAATTTTAATTTTGATTGCTAGATGCCAAAAAATATCTTTGAACAGTGTCTAAGTTAATTTTTCCCCAGAACCCGCACTGATTTAGGCATCGCAAATTAGACGCTAGCAGCTTCGAGCTTTGCCCTCATGTAATTAGCTTCCCTTCCCCCTTTGTAATATCTTGGATCCTCCCCTGGTGATAGGCATGCCTATAGTGTAAATATCTTTACTAAATGGTGACAAAAATTTACAAAGGCAAGACACACTATTTTATTGTGTTCCTTACTTGGAGACTAAGTTGATATCTTTGTTTGATTGTAAACACTTCTTGATTCATTACAGGGAGCCTTTCTGTTAAAATATTAATCCATAAGACTAAAATACAGTTACCATTGCCATCAATATTTCAATAAATATCGCAAAAGTAACAAAGCACCATAAAATCACTTAAACGTTGCACTGATACCATAAAGCCTGCCGCACACGAAGGGTCTATTCATTCAGAATACGCTTGCGCAGTGGTTAAAAGACGCGAGCCACACGGTGAGAAAAGTGGCACTCGTGTCAGAAAAAAAACAAACACGTCTGGTATTTGAGTCTCAAGCAACGAAAGGCGAAAAACTTACCAAAACTCGCTCGCACACGTAAGAAATTAGCTGAGCAAAGTGACACGCGAGGCATTTTGCTGAGCTAATTTACCCTCGTGTGGGGCAGGCTTAATATTCATCATTACCTCACATACAAACACACCACATAAAAAGGCATAAGAAACAAAAGACAATGTGACCGTTTGCAGCTTTGAAACCAAGAGGATTCTCACTGATATCACGTTTTGATAAAATGTTGACAATTTAAACTGTCAAATGAACACCTAAGGTATTATTGGGCAACAATTGTTTATTTGCAAAAAAACTTTTGTAGCTTATATGAACAATGCATCGCTATGCACTCAACTCCCCTCGGGTTGTCATTAAGATAGTGGTGCTATGACCACTTCTTTTTTTTTTCGGAAAAGATTTTTTAGCTTTTATCAACATGGAAATGTAAAAACCAGTGTAACTGTATAGATGAGATGTACGTTCGATCAGGGAGCTAGAAGACCTCCCTGGTTCGATCTATAGGAATACTCTTCTCTCAAAGGGCGTTTGAGCTTGAGGTGGTTGCAGCTTTTCAGCGCTACATAACAAGCGGAATAAAAATCAGATGTTGTGATTATTACCAGTGAGCTTAGTACATACACTTCATTGTAATGACAAAGGCATCTTGGAAATTTCACACAAATAAAACTGGTGAGGTCCCTTGGGCCCCATTAATAGGGTTACGGATGCGTGACTTTGCTCACTGTACTCATGTGGAACACGTTAGATTTTAAAGTTGTATTAAACTAGGTAGAACGAATGCATTATAGGTTTAAGTTAAAAGAATAGGCTAGTAAGCCTTTTAATTGTGTCAAAATTACATCTTGTCACAAACATCAGCGTTAAAGGCCAAAGAAATACTACTTTCTAAGTAGGTACATGTGATAAAGCAACAAATTACAAACAGGTAGTAGCAAACAGCTTTATTACACCTTGTTCCGTTATAGAGATATAGCTATTTAATACAATGACTGGGTGCCACCATTTGCAAAAAATGATGACTTGTAGCAAGTCTGTTATGATGTCATAGAGTCACAACAAATTATGCATTTGCTATGTAGTTCTTTTTAATCTTTCTCAATAATTTCTTTGATACCATAGGTACTGTCAAGTTTTTGTCTAAACTATTTATTCCTCATGCTGTAATTTTTTAGAAAGGATGCACAAATTTTTTTATGTCATTTCCTACAATGAAAAAATGGTCCCAAGAAAACAAAGATATACATTACAGATTTGCCCTAATGTGGCTCTGATAGGACATTATAGACTTGCTCCAAGTCACTTTATGGCGGCACCATGTCATTGCAATAAGTAGCCATATCTCTAGAACAGAACAAGCGACAATAAAGCTGTTTGCTGCTACTTGTTTATAATTTGTTGCTTTATCATATGTACCTACTTAAAAAGCAACATTTCTTTTTCCTTTAATGTCACTTCAAGACTACTACTAATTAATACTTTAAGACTGTGTCCACAACAACGGACACAAATTCAAAACAATGAAACTCAACATAAAAAGGTAGATTAATACGAAATATTATCTTATTCATGGAATATTACCTGTGTACATTGACCATGCTATTCTTCGTGAATACAGCATTGGACTACATAAATTCAAAGACTACACTGAACACAAAGAAACCACAATAGTACAAAAAGCTGAACCATCTCATACAACATATCACAACCGTCAATGACATGAAAGGAGAAGAACTTTGTAACATTTTCCTAATACGATGTTTTGTGATAGCTAAAGTCTCAGTGAAGAAAACGATAACAATTAGTCTCTTTTAAGAGAAATGTTGTTTGCACATTGTCAGTAAATGGCTTTCATCATTGCTCCATTATTAAACCATGCAGTCCAACCAGTTGACTCTTGCAAAGACTTTTTTTTCAAAAATTACCAGACATTACAACATTAGAGGTTAAACACACGTGTCATATTCCAAAACATTTTGTTTGGAAACTCACTTAAATGCTAAACATTTAATGCTTAATTGCTCAACATATTTAGAGTTTAAACATGTTTACAAAGTGGGGTCAAAATAGGTGTTCAATTGCTAAACACGTTTTTCGAGTGTATTTCTTGAATATAAAGAACCACTCTGCCTTACCTGTAATCGCCTATCATCCTGTACCTATAAATTATGGCTTTTAAAGGGAAATATTACGTTTTTTACAGAAAATCTCCATATTTTTGAAATCAATATTAAAAGATATACAATAAAAGACAATTCAAAATAAGGCAGTACGGTAGTTTTCTTTTCAAGTAATAAGGCTCTCACAATAAAAAATTTGGTTATTTGTTGCATGAAAGTAATTTGTTCACCCAAAATTTTTAAAATTCAAATGATGCAATATCCGTTACTCTTGCAATGCATAATATATTGGGGGAGATAAAGTTATTGCTAGAGTTTATTGGTGGTACTAAACGGTCTAATAATGATTAAAGGTATCTTCTTTTTATGCCATGTTGGTTCATTTTAAATGCAATATTTCCCTATATATAAAAACTTTCTGTACCTAAAATTCAATATTTCTCTGACGTTTGTTACTTAAAAACACTTGCATCAGTTTTGTAATCATAAACTCCCAAATCGTTTCATTCTTTACTATTTTGCCAAAATCGGTGGCATAATCCAAACGAGAAAGAGTACGTATAAAGAGTACAAATATGGGCAGTGCCTTTGCAAAGTAAGTAACACTGGGGGTTGAAACACTCAACTCCAAAAAGTTTGGCGTTTTCTAGGGATTTTCTGAACGTATTAAGACAAAAGGTTTAAAACTGGAAGTTATCGGGGCTGCAAACCCCCTCACCGATTCCGACATTATTATTAGAGGGCGCTACATAACTCAGTTGGTCAGAATTAAAGGGGCAAAATAAATGTTTGCAGGGACACTTCCATGTAATTATCATAAGGGTTTGCAGCTGAATCATTTGGGGGTATAATAAAATTTGGGATCGATTGAGTGGCCCCATGCAGAATGCCTTCAAACCCACCTATGTGACCATGGACCCTGCCCAATCGCAATGCATATCCCATGCTTTTTCATTTTTAGGATACCACCAGTAATTTGGTGTTGGCTTAAAAAAGATTACCTAGTAAAAAGTCATAAAAGGTGTAAGTTGTAAAAAGGTGTAACGGTAGAATCCCGGGTTTTGTTGGCTGAGAGAAACGTTTATGTTAAAGCTTAAAGGCGTGTTGCAGTATTTGGTATGGAAAATGGACTGTCAGTGACGTGCTGCGTTTTAAAAAATAGTGATTTTGAACGATATTTTTTTCTGAAATGAGGTGATGTGAGGTGATGAGAAATCTGGTTTGTTATCTGAAAGTATGCAGAATAATGAATAACCCTTTTTTGCAATAACTTGCACATCACAAAAGTTTCAGACTAAATTTATACACTTGAAAAGAAAGTAGAATAATCCAACTGTATCAAATTTCTTGTGCCCAATAACTTGGTAAAAAAATAAAATTGACCGATTTTGATAGACGTGACTAGTTTACTTATCATTTTGTAACCTTGAAAACCGAGTTTTGTATTGCAATCTTTATTTTTGGCACGAAGTGCATCTATCAAATGTCACCATAAAATACCTGTCAACATTTGGAGACCTCAAGTTTTGATGATTATTCAATTTAATTTGTTGATATTTCTGCTGTTAGAAACTTACAAAGGGAAAGTATAGCCACAGTAATTTCAGTGAATATAACTTGGTATCCTAACTCATAATAAATATCTCTTTTAAAGCACTTGAGACTGTTTTAATACTCAATTTTTAAACTCGTGCAAAATAACTCCTTTGTTTACCTTTCACATGCAATATTTATCCTCTGAAACATTATGAAAGATACGTGAAAGGGATAGAAACTTGAAAGATTTGGCTGATTTTGCAAGATTAGCTTAGGCGACTGTTTACTCCCTACAAATGCATTTTGTATACAATTGTTACATCTGGTTATCGTCAATAAATATAAAGTAAATGGTGATGACCTTAACCCTCGTTATGAGGTAGGTGATAGATTAAGGCACCTTGTAATATGATCTTCTAGATATTGAGTGCAAAACATTGCGAAAGATAAAGTGAATAAAAGTTTGTCCGTAGAATGATGTAACAAAAGAGTTGTATTGTATTTAATATGTTTGTGCTCTCATCATTCTGTCCAACAAAAATGCACCTCTGAGAGGGTATGCTAGCATCGCATATATGGGCACGAGCCAAGGACCTAAGGGGCTGCAGTCCTATTGAGTAGCGGCAAAGCAAATTTTTCGTGCAGATTATTCGAAAAACTATCAATTTGGTTTTGGGTACACTAGAACTTTCTCTGACAAAGACGGGTGGAGGGGGGTGTGCTGGTTTTGGATGTCCCTTTTATTTCGTAATGTGCAACACAGCGGGAACATGTATTATTCTGTTTATGCTTCAACAATTCCACGGCACTCCCTCTAGCCCTCCCTTCGTTAAATATATGCAGTACTAGCGTTAAACCTTTGTTCCATAGTTTTAAATAACTTGGTTTATTTGGTGACCAAGGAAAATTTCAGGTGGTATTGTTAAAGGGAAATGTTGCGTCTAAAATGCAACAACAGGACGTACAAAGAAAATATCTTTAATCATTTTAAGATCATTCAGATTCACCAATGAACTTCAAGCAACAGCTTTATCTCCCCAAATATGATGCATTATAAGAATCACAGATGTTGAATGATTTGCAATTTTGAAACTTCGGGCCAACATTTCTTGAATAACAGATAAATGATTCTTTTCTACGATAACCTTATTTCTTGCAAAGAATGCTACAGTGTTGCATTATTTTAAATTATCTATTGTTATGCATCTAGAAACATTGATTTTAAAAAAACGAAAGTTTTCTGTAGAGCAAACGCAATATTTCCCTTTAAGCTTCTCGGGATACAAAGAATGTGACCTGTTTATGTTCACCCTACAAATATGATCACTAGCCTCATTTCCTGTCAATGTTTGGCCGTATTTTCATCTCAACGGATTCGATATCGCAGTACATATTCCAGGATATCTTTTCCCTGTCGGGATGATTATTTCCATACTTGCCGTTGAGATTTGACATTGAACATCGGTTGCACTCACTGCGACAATAAAATGTAGCTGAGCATCCAGTGTTAGATTGACATTTATTACACCTTCCCTTAGAATACCACCATCCACCTCCCCCTTGCTGCCCGACGTAACTACGGGAATCACATCCAACGTTGTCTCTGTCGTATGTACTAACTGGCATCCCCTTCGCTCCGGTCATTCCATCAGCTACAAAGGCAAGTAAAAAACACTTCAATGTCTGCATGAACTTATCCCATAAATGTTCTTAATCAGAACTCGAAACGTGTAGCTTGAAAATCTTATTCTAGACTCTATTTTCATGGCAACGGCATTTTCAGGTTATACAAATTGGGGGAGGGGCACGGGTGGGGAACACTGTCTACAGAAGGAAGCATTTTAGGTGAGTACCAGTCAAACAAGTCGTTTATGTTAAATTTACTCTACTTTGTTCTATTTTATATATTTATTATATACTTTATAAATCAAGGATTGTGCAGGAAAGTAAATAAAGCAAGTGACAAAAAACAAGCCATATAAAGAAAACGACAAGACGCATGCGTTGAATTTGACGATGCCAGTCAAGTTAAAAACGTCACAGGTAACCCAGAAAATTGAAACTACTACGTGGGAGGTAGTTTACATCTATAATGTTTTCAAATGAAAATTGATCTACTCATTATTGTACATGACATTGGTGGAAAAGGTATAGGGCACCATGGGGTCGATCTTCCTTCTGGAAAGGCAACATTAAGGTTACACCCAATGGTTGTCACTTAAAAGGAGACTCTGAGAAAGTCCACAACCAAACGTACGTTTTGGCTTAACTTTCACATCTGTTTTCGACTTAGCAAAGCAGGATTCCTTCCCTGATTTTTACCTGCCAAGATGCCGACTTTGACATGCGCTTTACTTCCCTATAACTTCTAACCCTTAATATTGATAAATATCTTGTAGTTGTGCACCCATGATGCTATGGAGCTGTTATTACTGACAAAATGTTGATAATTTCATAGTCCCTATTATGATTGCAATGGACCTCAGAACATAGGAAATTGCACACTTAGGGCATATTTGTTTCATTTTTTCGAAGGAGGCCCATGACTCCTGTTGCGGAAACTTATGTACTTCAGATAGTATTTACCAGGTCATGTTATTAAACATATTGAATATGCAAATTAAATTAAACTTGTAAACAAACCTTCAGTATCACCGTTACTGCCAAGGTCTGATAGCTCATAATTATTAGATTCGTTTCCGATTTTAAAGGAATCATAGGTTGTCGTGTATGTCTTATTTTCAGCAATCCTGTCAACGCGTAGATTGTTGTCCCCTTGCTGTGTCAGATAGTGGAGCTTTTCATTCCCAAGCCAAAAGTCTTTACCCTCGTCGAAAGATCCGAATCCCATCTTGTAACTTGTCCAGTTGTGCATAAAGTCAGTCAATTTATCAACACGACGCTGGAACACCTGCAATTCGTTGGCAATAATTGCTTTAAGAGTTAGAAATAATGACATAAAAACAGGCTTAAAGTAAAAGACAACCATTTACAGGTAACCAGGCAACGTCCATTCTGTGAGCCATTCAGGAGACGCGATCCAGGGGTATCCCCCACAGAAATGGGTAGCTGTGATTAGTGAACTATATCCCCAACAAATTTTCGACGTTTTGTATGGGGTCTGTGTGTCCCATGTCAACTATTGTGCATTCCGTCGGATTTCTAATTGATCATGTTATAGTGATAATGCTCGCCATTTATCCGTACCAGCTACGTGCATGTTCATCCCTCGAGTATTGCAGCTGGCATAGTATGCAACATATTAATCAGGGTCACTCCGATTAAAATCGGCGTGATTTTCTTTGCTATTTTAACGTCGAGGAGTAAAGGAAAGCTCTAAAATAATCCAATGAACGCACTCGCCCGCCAACGTAGCAGAGCTGTAACCAAGTCCACCTAACCCAGTTCCAGCACGCAGAGAAAGAGACATGTGACGAATCACAAGAAAACAGATTTGCCTTAAGAGCTTAGGGGTTTTTGAAATCCCAATTACTGAGAGGTCCGTAGGAGAGGCCCATCTCCAGCTGAAACGAACTTTTCCATGAGGGTGGAATATCCTAAAGGTAGCACACCACCAATTATTCCTCCATTGACTTACACACTAATTTGGGTCCATTTCGTGGCCCCTGGACC
>WURT03070900.1:0-13446 GCA_009936505.3 Holothuria glaberrima
TATATCAATTATATATATATACATATATATATATATATAATATATATATATATACACACACATCAAGACGTCAATAGCTTCGATAAATAACATGGACAGCTAAATTTGAAATTAAATTCCCCCTGCTCTCCAATTGAAAAAAACACCTAAAATAGACTGAGGTGAAGGTAGATTGAGATATTAAACATTGGGAGTGGGAACTGGACGAATGTTACACCAAATTAGTGTGTGAATGGGGAAAGTCGCTGGGGGGGGGGAGTCGATATTTCATTCTACAATACTAGACTGTATATAGGGAAACTATACTTTAGGCCATGTTTCTAAATAAATATATATTCCCACCTCTCTCAGCTCGCCTATCAATGTGTGATTTGCTCCCAAGTGAGGCCTCCGATGTATGGTTTGGCCCTGTATTCTCACTCTTTAATCTCCTGCATGCTCATAGCCAACACTCAGCGAAGCCATACAAGCGCAGTCGTCGGGTAATTGCCTCTCATCTTCATTAGATTCTGTTAAGGATTCATCGCAAAGCATCGCCATCTTTTACGGGCCTTTATTGGGCAGTGTGAACAGAAGATCGGCCTGTGTTACCACTGTCTATTTTTTTTTCGAAATTGGCAGACCAAATCGGTCGTCAAAATAAAACGACCGAACCTAAAAATCGGTCGGTGTAACCACGGCTTTATCCAGAGCAGGGTATATCCACAGGCGTTCGAAGCGTTATATTATACGCAGAGTAGAGCAGAGCAGAGCAGAGCAAAGCAGAGCAAAGCAGAGCAGAGCAGAGCAGAGCAGAGCAGCGCAGCGCCGCGGCGAGGCGAGTGTAGAGGCGAGTATAGTATAGCGTAGCGTAGAGGCGAGGCGAGTGTAGAGGCGAGTATAGTATGGTATGGTATGGTATGGTATTGTATGGTAAAGTATAGTATAGTATAGTAAAGTACAGTACAGTACAGTACAGTACAGCACAGTACAGTACAGTACAGTGCAGATATATATATATATATGTATATATATAAGGAAAGAAAACAGCGATGAGTTTGAAATCCATGTTGGATTTAATACAGACGCCAATATTTCGCAAGATGGCAGAAATAGCAGTATGGCTGCACATGTAATTATTGTAATATATTGAATACCGATTATGAGAAAGAATATTTGGCGGTCAATTGGTTGACCTGAATCATGCAAAAAATGTCCAGAAAAATACTTTCTGAATATCTATAACAGAATATGGGCAGACTTAAGGTTTAAATGTGTTAAAAATAATTTTTAGGTTTATTTCCCTTGTTATTATTGCTATATTGTATCTATACCATTGGCGGTCATTTTGTTATTTCTGCCATCTTGGTTGACCTAGAACATGTGAAACATGTCCAAAAACACGTTCTGAATATTTATTACAGATTATGGACAGAATTTAGGTTTTAATGGGTTAAAATATTTTTAGGGATTATTTTCCTTATTATAATAAAATATTGTTATTATACCACTGGCAGACATTGTGCTTCTTCCGCCATCTTGGTTGACCTGAATTCCAACACAAATGTTTCAAAAAATATGTTTGATATATTTGACTCAAAATATGGCCAAATATAATGAGCAACTGTGACAAATATATTTTTTAGGATTATTTTCCCTATTATTATAATGTGTTGAAATTTTAACATAATCTGCCATTTTGCGATTTCCGCCATCTTGGTTGCTCAGATCCTGCAAGAAATGTCCACAAAAAAAAAAAAAACTTTGAGAATATTTACAATAGAATATGGGCACAGACTAGGTTTATCTGAGTCAAAAGTATTTTTAATGATTATTTTTCCTATTATCAGTATAATATCGGACTTACTTATTGCATTGGCGACCATTTTGCTTTTTCCGCCATGTTGTTTGACCCGGATCCTGCAAAAAATGTCCAGAAAAATACTTTTTGAATATTTATTACAGAATATGGACAGACTTTAGGTTAAAATGTGTTGAAAATATTTGTAAGGATTATTTTCCTTATTATATAGTAGATTTTGGCGGCCATTTTGAAAAAGCGCCCTGACGAAAAAGTTCTCAGGTTACAGCCTTTTTTCCTCATATATTCTTGTTTCCCATGAAAAACTAGTCTAGAAAAACCACAAAAGAATTTCTCCTTCTGGGTGTGGCACCTTCCTCAGTTATAGCCCGGACTAAGTAGGAAAATTACCCATCGTGTTTACGAGCCAAGCGTCACAAACACACAATACACACACACAATCGTCCGCGTGATTGCATAGATAAAAAAATACGGCCAGAGTGATAAAAAGTACCCATAAATTTCGTTAATGAATTGCATAAATCGGATACATGAACTTGGCCTATTTTTACACCCTTACGCAGAGACTTGAATCATTTGAATCACTTCGTTTGTTGAAGCAGAACATGCACAACCCCTTTGAACACGACTCTGGACATAAAACCACTTCTTCACAAAATTATTCACAAAAATGGCAATTTCTAATGTTCGCGGGCTGGAGGCCGAGACGATTTACTGAGACAGATTTCGTTTGACAGTAGCCTGTACAGCTGCGGTCTATTCTACCTCCTACTTGAAAATATGCAGCCCAATGTCAAGCTGAGCAAAAGAACGTACGTTCGCTCTGCAGATGAACAAGAGTTCCCCTCTTTCGATTATCTTATGTAACGTTCGTTGTGATTGGCTTAGAGTTCCATCTACTTGGTAAACTATAGGCCAATCACAATGCAGGTTTTTTTTTTTATGAGAATTCGTATTCGAGACTGCATTGTGCCGCGAGTGAGACAGATACTGAAAAGACAATCGGGGTCCAAGAAAGTGCAGATGTAATGCAGCACTACACTTGAATCAAGCCTTCAAACCCATATGATATACCTTGCAATTCTCACCCCTTATTACAAGCACACGTCGCATTTATAGTTAGCGTAGCCTACATCAACGCTTCCTAATCTTTTTCGGCTCATCGCCCCTTGCATCAGTGATATGTCCCTGCTTGCACAGAATTAAATTAAGAAAACTCCCTCCCCTCATGTCTAGAACATAAATAAAAATAAGAGATGAACAGCCTGTGACTATAAAATATGAGTGACAAGAAAATAACACTAAATGGTTTGAAAATAACGGTTTTTAAATATGGTCGTTGTGTGTGGATCAAGTAAATTACAAATCGATGGAGGTTCACTGTGTGATGGCGAAGGCAAAACTTGCGAACATCGAAGAAGTGATGACCTAATAGGGCGTAAACGTCATCCTCAAGAAAACACTCCAATAAAACACTTTAAAACGAATCTGACAAATTTTATATTATAATGCATTGTGACCTATAAAATTCCGGAATAGAATGATTATTCATCAGTCAAATGGCCAAGACAAATGGTCAGCCATGGTGCTAGAAGCTCCATGGTCAGAGGTCCTTCTAAAAAGTAAATTAACATTGTAAGATGCATTTTACTGACATCTTACAATTGAAATAATTTACAAATATTTTAGTGTATCCTAAGGAGGAGTAATACTTTTTGACCTCATTTCATCTCCACTTTATGAACACTTATCGAGAGCACAGTGGAAGATCTTTTAAAGCTCCAGCTTATGTAAAGCATATTATTATGCAAGAGGCCTCTGCTGCCCTCATTTCCCCTCTCCCCATAAATCAGTAAATAACAAAATCGTCTCGTTATCAAAGAATTTCCATATTTGTGTGCGAACGTACGGTTCATCACAGTCACACACGTATACGTCTTGCGCGATGGAATCATGGTATCTTCAACGCTGCTTTTCAGATATTCTCTGAAATGTTTTCTGAAATATTTTCCATAATATAATTCAATAAATCAATTTCACTTGCCATGAATCTCTTACAGGAACAGCAGGCATATTTTCACTTTTCAAATTCACTTTTCAAATATACACTCAGTTTAATGGGTGACTTTTACACAGGTTCAGAGAAAACTTATCACCACATGGAAAAAAGGTTGGAAAATTGTTCAGGGTGAACATAAAACTAAAAAATTTGAGTGGCGTTGTATTTGGGGAATATCCTCTTTACTTTTAAAACGATTCCATTTCCATAAGATCTTAGTTTTTCTTACTTAACATATTGTTAGCTATTAAGAGTAAGTGCTTAAAGCTTATAAGATCCATTGATTGTCCTGAGAAGTTGTTGCTTGGATGTTCCTTAGTATGGACAGAATATATTTTGTAATGATCTTCCAAAAAATGTCAATCTGTGCCTTTTTTGGATTAAAATTTTTCAAGACCTACCACCTGACCTCCACATTGGGATTGCATAAAGGGACTGCAGTTTAGTTTATAATCTTATTAAATTTTGTTAGAAAATTATGACTTGTGACTTGACTTGAGAAAAGGTGACTTGGTTACAACTCTGCTGTAAACACGCATTCAGCAACGCACTACATAACTATATGACTATGTGTGGAAAACAACGGGTACAAAAAAAAAAAAGAAAACAATCTTGGCTAACTATGACTTAACAAGAAATATGTCATACAGCCGGCTACGTAACTTAGTACCACTTCATGGGAACAAACTTGGAACTTGAAGGAGTCAAGTAGTGACTTCAAAATGTATAATTTGAAATACATTCCGGAATGCAATACAAGCCGTTATTCCAAATTTGCTTCGTTTTCCTTGTTGAATATGTTTTTAGACGTAAATTCAATTCAGGGGCCTCCCCGACAGGGCCCGGTCCTGTTTGCGGCACACATAAATTCACTGAGTAAGATCAATGCCTCTCAGTGCGTTAGCCCCCACTCATTATCTTTGCACAGGCCTACCCACCAGTTACCTCCGTCGCTGGATATTAAATAGCCAATCCTGGGCCCACTGTAGTCTCCGACTTTCTCCTCTTACTTCCTCCATAACTGTTTATTACCTGCATAGGTTAGTACACATTTCTAGGCCCTGAAATGCCACCAGATACAGACGATCAGGCACAAATTCAGAGGGGGACTTTCCCGGCTCCAGCCCTTCCAATTATTTTAGCACCACATTTTTAGACGTGTTCAAGTTAGTTAGTTAAAACTAGCAACTCCCTGGTTTGATGAAGTTTTACGGCCCAGTTTCTAACCAATTGCTTTAAGTCGTTTAGACGTGTTCAAAGCTGCTGTATAATGTGTATGCTTGCTTTGAGTGCCAGGAACAAGGAAATAGCCTACCATTTTGGTGCTAAATTTCAAGATTTTGCTAAGACTAAGCTGTCGAAGCTTTGTACATTTCAGTAACTCTCGTAGGTGCAAATTTGCCCTCATGGAGTTATCCCCTCTCCCTTCCCTCTTCATGAAATCCTGGATCCGCCTACGGGAATTGAAAAAAATGATATTCAGCAAAATATTCTTTTTGGTGCTCAGGTGCAGGGGTGTTCGTATGTGTCCAATTTCTAATTGTGATTTCACATTATGATTTAAGCGCATTTCGATGTCAGAGATGTAAAAATTACTGCAGGCTAACCTGCCGGCACTAGTCACAATTAACCCTTGTATCTACCCCAGGACCGGTAGTGATTGATAAACAGCCCGTGTGCGGCATATTCCTTGTTCAGTCATTTCCTTAAAGTTGTATACAGAAGGATTCCATATGACGTCACGCGAAGTAAGCGTATTCACAGCACACGCGCATGGCATAACCATAAATACTACTGTGACACAATGGACGCGTGCATGCCCTTCAAAACCAAAGAGACGAGCGATCTTGTCCTTCAAAACGGCAGAGACGCGCGATCACGTGATGTCGTTGAAGCGCCTCTACAGGCTACGTTTGCTATATAACGCTAGCCTACTATCTGTGGTCAGGTGTTGCTCAACGTCGGAAGCTGACTTGTGGCATGAAACTGCGACCTGCTGCCGCTGGCACATAGCCTAGGCCTATGTAAACAATAACCATGGTCACATCCTCAGACCACCATATTAATACGGCATTGCACTGAATGTGTGAAGCGAATGCTTTAAGTCGGCTATATGCATAGAGCAGGCTAGTTCCTCTATCCTGCTCTATGGCTATATAATCGTTTCGAGGCGAGAGTCGAATATTAATATATGACTGTGACTGTTTCTGTCGATGGCGCAAGATTATCAGTGATCACGACGCCGGAGCTCCCAGGTGGAGTCTGTTTTATCCAGCCAGTCTAGAACTTCGCACGCCGGGCCGTCTGGTTGGTTATGCTGAGTTGAGTTGTCCCTTGGGGACGTAGCTCCTTAAGGGAGTAGAACTCCTTCGGGGGTATTGCTTGGTTTTCGCCCCTCGGCTCTTCGCCAGTGAGTCGAGGGGACTTTTGGAAAAAAGAGTTTCTGTCGATGGCTCTACAATTTGAATCCACGCATATGTGAAACACATTGGTGCACAACTGCTGGAATCGACCATTCTGCCACTCGACGACCCATTCAATTGAACATTGAGCTGGAGCAGCTCGAGCATTTATACGTATTTTTCCAAAATCCCCTCCACTCCCTGGTGAAGAGCCGAAGGGCGAAACCAAACGTTACTCCCTAGGCCTAGGCAGTGGCTTAGCTAGGATTTTTCCAGGGGGCAAGTCCTAAAAATTTCCGAATTTTCATCTGGAAATTTCCGAATTTTTCTTCTATGAATGGTTTACATTTCCCAAGCATATTACACCTACACAGTATTATACACATGGATATGCATTTATGTTATACGTACTACACATGCAATTGTGAATGTATAGGCCCTAAGCTCATTTCACCACTAGGGCTTTGCAGGGACGTATAAGTTTGTAGTAATCGCCGAGAGAAGCGAGGCGCGATTTTTTTTAATTCTTTTTGAAATTGAAGCCTCCAAATCCATTTATTAACCCAATTGTGTTGTATTAACTTAATTTTTTCTTATTTTTTTATGTCAGGAAGATAATTTATCTTTAAAGCGTTTTCCAAGTCAATAATTAAAGATATTTGTCAATTCTAGTATCAAGGAATTCTTGACAATTTATTGTGACCGGTAAAGTGCATGTCATAGTATAAATTATTTAGGCCTAATACAGTGACCAAAATCTTAAAAATTGTATTCACGCATTACCTTCACTGAAAAGGAAAAGAAAGCGATATTAATAAATAATAACCATATAATGTCTTATAGAAATAAATTCTATTAATTAAACAATGAACTTTCATTAGATACCGATCGTACGCGAGGCAAAGAAAAATTTGATATACTTCATTATATTTTGCTATATTTTGCCATATATAAGTTCTATTAGATGCCGAGCGTAACGAGGCAAAGAAAAATTGATATATATATATATATATTATCATTTTGCTATTATTTCCTAAATGTAAGGTTTATTAGATGCCGGGCGCAGCGAGGCAAAGGAAAATTATATATTTCACTATATTTTGCTATATTTTTCGGAAATTTTTACTCTTTTTTCGGAAATTTTATATTGTTAAGCTATGTTTCGTATACTTGAATATTTCCGAATTTTTTCAATTTCCGAGCCAGGGGCGACCGCCCCTCTTCCCCCTGTAGCTACGTCACTGTCCCTAGGGTTTTCACTAAACTAAAAATAACTTAATTATCAAAACTATACTTTATTATAATAAGTCAAAAACATCAGTCCACTTTTTACTTGTTTTCTAAACTTTTCTATTAGAATTCAGGACACCAAGACCATCGAAATTGCAAAATCAAAATAGCAATTAATCAAAAGGTTTTTTTCTCTCGTTATTATAAATATGATCATAATATTAGCAGCCGTTCTGCCTAATTTTCCACCTTATTGGTTGACCTGAATCCCAAAGTGTAAGTTCAGGAAAATAAGGTTTGAATATCTACAAAACACGATCAGATTTGAAAAGCAAATATATCAAAAATATTTTAATGATTGTTATTTTAGTTCATTATCGTAAAAACTCATAATCAAAACGTTGGCGGCCATTTGTTCTTTAGGCCACCTTGGTTGACCTGGATCCTGACAGAAAAGTTAAACAAGACACATGTCTAAAGTAGTTGCGGTGCCGTGACATTAGTTATGGTGCAGAGTACAGGTTACGTAAATTGTAACGACTCTGTTTTTTGGCGTGTTTTGCACAGAGTTACGTATTTAGTGTTAATTTTTTTTTTGTTTTTTGAAAATGGAAAATAATTCAATAAGGAAACGATGGCGCTATTTGAAAACATCCACGTGTGGCATAGCAACGTCAGACTGGTATATACCACAACTGTTCTCAGAATACTATTAGAAACCGCCCACGCATTTTAAATAAAGAAATGTCCCCATAATGCTCCCTTTGAAAGGTCATGAGGTCACCAAATTGTCCACATCTAGAACAAAACAACCATCTCTTCAAGTTAGACTACACCGTACTTCGATAAAACCAACAGTCTAAGAAGACATCAGGGGAAAAGCCAAGATTCGTAGTTTTGTGTCGGTGACTTTAGTTGCTGCAGGCACCGCAACTAAAAACTGAAGTTTCGGATACTTCTCATAAAATATTAACAGATAAAAAATATTAATGCTTATTTTTTCTAGTTTTTATATTTTATTATTTTAATATCAGCGGCCATTTTGCTTCTTCGGGATTGTCGGTTGATCTGGATCCCAACAGAAAATGGTCACTGAAAGTAAGTTTTGAATGTTTATCATAAAATATGAACAGATATGAAGAGCACAGTACAGATACAGTATTTTGCGTTGCTTTCACAATACAGATATGAATCCATTCTCACAAATTCGAGTCCAGGCTAGTGTACCAAAAAATTAGCATGAGTACATACTCACCACAAATCTGTATGCATGGAAGCATGTCACAACAGAGGTTTGATTTTTGTGCAGTAATAAATGTAGTCGATCAGTAAGAGCACTGCCTTGTAAATACAATTAAACTTCTCAGTGATTCAGCCAGAACCGCAAAATTTTGGAATCAAAAGGCATCAGGGTGGAATGTTACAATCACAGGTTGATGAAGAGGTAACCTCCAAGCCTTGTCTTATAGTGTATGACCTAGGTAGACCGCTGGCATAATGCCATGGAAGAAAGTCCAATCCAAGAGATAAAAGTAAATGAATTGCTCTACTCGTATGCATGCAGTTTGTGTTTCCAAATACTTTGTCCCCATAAACTAACAGTGTTTAAAACCATGGAGCAGGACTGCGTCTTGGTGAAGGACCTCTGAATGTTTGACCCCCCTCCCCTCCCGAGTATACGCTACCATATCGAGTAATAAAGTTAAACAATGGGGCAAAAGAGTTCATTCAAATCTTTAGAAAATTCCGTATACCCATGTCAAGCCATTCACTAATTGGAAGGTGAGGAAGGAAAGGAATAAGATGACCGATGTAACGAATGTTAGTACAAAACCACGACCGTTATGCATAAATTAAACTGTAACTGAGACACATAGGCTATGTATTACACACCTAATCATACAAACTTATCATCTTGCTATTGACTATTTATACTATCACTAGTGTTATACATTGATGGATATAGACGTTGTAGAAGATAATAATGATGCGATGTTTAAAAATGGTGTAAAATATTGCCCGACGGTATACACAGTACAAAGTCCAAAGGTAGTATTACAATTACCTGATCAGCCTTGTGCCTGGCAGGCCACTTGACTTTTGGATCAACACGTGAATTGAAAAGAGGTAACGCAATGGTATGGTTACGTGTGGCAGAGTGCGGGCATTGTCATTTTACTTGGTACAGACTACATAAACCGTACATCGGTAACTTGGCAATACTTCACAGTTATTGACACGCCCATTCAGATCTCCAAAATCCCGCTGAATGATTTGTTATCGTCTGACGGAATTTTTGAAACAGTCTTGTTAATTCATAAATGACCGCTGGCACACTCTGCTTCGGACGCTCTTGATTCAAACTGGTTTCTTTGGATCTGTGTCATTTTACTGAAGTTACTCGAAATACCATATCCCATTAGTTTTCGAAAAGTTGCATTTTTTGGCCGGAGTAACAATCTACACGTAAGTTAATCGGCGTACTTATACACTTTGAATAAATGCATGTTATAGTAAAGTTATGCTTCCGTTTGCTGGTCGTGGACATTAGTAGGTAAAATCACTCTTTTCAGGGAAGAATTTTACCGAAATTGACAATTTGAACCGACACAGTCTGCATGCATGTTTTAATTAAGCACTGCAGTCTGCAAAATCCCAAGATGGGGGAGGACAATCCAAGGATCGTTTCTTTGTCACCGTGACGTCCTGACGGAGGAGGTCTAAGGGGGAGAATGAGACATTTATGCGTCACTCAGGTGCAAATTGGTGCTGTCTTTGAGCTTTGAATTACTGATTATATGATTAGGAGTTCTCATTATTTAGAGTCTTTTCTCCTTTTTTGGAGGTGTGGTGGGGTGGAAGGTGCTCTTTCAAGGGCAGGGGTGACACACCTTACCGGTATTAAGAAGTTTTTGAGTAAATATGGCTAAATTGCAAAATGATGCTAGCCTTTGGAAAAGTTTGAATTTATTTACATATTAAGAAATTCTAAGATTTAGAACATTTTCTTTTTTCGTTTTGAGTGTTGCCAAACGGCCCCTCCCCATTGAGCACCTGCTGGTTGTCTGGATACAAAATGGTACTATCTTTGACAAAGTTTTGACTAGATTGTATGTTACAGAAATTCTCATTGTAAAGTGTTTTTTTTTCGACTGTGCCATTGCACGATGCCATACTAGAGCTGAGGACTGATACGTCGGTTGGGACCTTGCCCTCTTAGTGAGCAGCTTGGATGGCCACCATAGGTTGGTGCGTAGCGTAGGTCTATATTTGTTGAAAATACTTCTTATATTAGTGATATTGGCACTCTCTAGGTCTCTAAAGTTGCATTTTTGAGACTTTAGGCTTTATTAAGTAATGAAATTGAAGAGGAAAATTTTACCTTGAAAAACTTTCTCCGTAAAATCAATTTGTAGAACTAATAAAACAGGACAAAAATTATACTTTTCAAGATCGTTGATTTTAGCATGAAATTGAAGATAAATAAAGGATAGTTTATGTAGGCCTATGCAGTGACCGAGAGAAAATACTAAATATCTTTAACTTAATTACATCCTTCAGCTTTGTTGTGTGCATAATACATGAGGGAGGAGGTTCGTTCGTTGGCACGAGTCACCGGGGTAAGAGTCGTTCGGCGGCGGGGTTCCGCCGACCTCCCCGGAAGTTTTAGAGAAACAGGGAGCCCTTTATGGGATTCCCTAGGTTTTGAGGGTCCTTTAACGTAATCAAGGCAATGAACTTTGTAGCATTTTTAAGTAGGCCATTTTCAATGATTCACCGTTTGGAAATCTCACAGGGTGGGGGAAACTGCCCCCCGTAGGCTACGGCCCTGTAACTGGTACAATTATACGATTAAACACAAGGGCTCGAGTTACAAAAATCTCATATCTAAATAAATTTACCCCCCTTTGCTGTAAGAGATTTTTTACATTAAAATGTCCGTTAAATTTGTGACAAGATTTTATATACGACAATAATTAATGTTATTATATTACAGCACAACTCAACAATAACATACACTGACGGCTTTTAGTGATTACCAAACTAAGAAGGTGGATTATCCCTGTCTTCTGTATTATTCTTCATATTATTGTGGATTTCCTACTACAAGCTGCTTTGCATATGTTACAGATTATCTCAGCCCTATCTTAACTGGTCAACTGGTAAAAGTTTTAAAAAATGGCAGCGAAGGCGTCGAAGCCAACTCCGTAAGTATACACTATGTTGCAACATTGTGTTGCATACTCTGTGACATTCATCCATGCACTATTTTTTATCACATGTCCTTTACCTTTAGCCAAAAGTCCGTCCGTCCGTCCGTCCGTCCGTCCGTCCGTCCGTCCGTCCGTCCGTCCATCCATCCACCAGTTTTGGTTTTTCCGTGTCTGTCCGTCTGTCCGTTCGTCCCTTGTCTGTCTGTCTGTCTGTTTGTATGTCTATCTGTCTGTCTTTCTGTGATGTAGTGTCTGGCTGTCCATCCGCTCGTAGTATTTTTAATCTTACTGTAGGACTGTAACCATGTTTAAATGTCAATTACGTGAAAATACATCATTGACTTTGTTAGTGGTGACCAAGTTGTGGGAGATTACCAGATATTTCTCATGTAAATGTTATTAACAAAATTAAATGTTATCTGGCTTTAATTAGTAAAGACTTCTCCACCTACATATTTCAAATATTCATTAAACATGAAGTATACTTTTTTGGCCTAATTCTTACCCTAGATATCTCAAACAGCTTTTAAGTATATATAAGTTATATATAAGTATTCATTGAGAAATTCCTCGAGAAAAGTGATTGTATACCGTGATAAAGAGTATAGAACTTATTGTCAAATATTCATCTGGCTCATTCACTCCACAGTCAGTTTTAGACTACAGTGCAAGCTGATGGTCTTTTCACCTTAATCGCTATGCAAAAAAAAAAAAAAAAAAAAAATAGTCTTAGTAAAGGACGAGGGATGTTAATACAGATGAACAATCATTTCTACCTAATACACATCCTTAAAGCTAACATAGTCATGATGCATTAATGCTGTAGACCAAGAAAAATTCGTGAACGTATATTCCGATTCCGGCCTTGAAGGACGGTTATTTTTAAGAGGATTATTATCAATGAACGCCTACAAATATTGAGGGTCTACTTATGGCCTTTATGTTACGTTATGTCGAGTGGCTGACCACTCCAACAATTTAGGCGTAGTTTGGCTTTTTTCTTGGGAGAATTCTGTGAAAAAGCAAAAGGTTAATCTAACACCAGTCTCGAATTTCGCGATTGCTTAAGTTTCATTGCTTCAAATGTCACAGCCTTTATCCAATGGACTATACGTACTTCACTACACTCTGCGCAGAAACGGTTTAGAAACAGGCGCGTAGCCATCCTTCTTTGTGAGAGGGGCGAAGGTCAAGTTTATAGAACAAGGCTCCTGTGACAAGATCTGATGATAACGATGCCATAAAACGGTAGATTGACAGCCAAAAGCTCACAGCAAAGTAAAAAAAAACAAGTGTTTTACGAAGCGTTGGTGCAAGGACTACACCAAAGGGAAAATGGCCTTGAATATAGATGTTAGCGTAGACCGTTAGTGGTCCAACGACGGGCCCGTAGCCACGGGGGGGGGGGCATTAGGGGCAATGCCCCCAAAATATTTCTGCCCCCCAGATGAAAATTGAAACTGCATAATAATTAACATAGGCGCCGGCGGGGTAGGGTGAGGTGTGTTTTCGACCAAGTGATGGATCTATTGTAATCATTTGCTATCGCAAATGTTTCTCAAACTATCAGAATTTTCGCAAATCCTTCGCAAACTATCAAAATTTTCGCGCGCTTCTCGCGCTTCAAACCTTACCACAATGTTCTTCTAATTATCAATATCTTCTCCCAGAGAAGCACAGCAGCAAAAGTCCAAAGCTGTTTACAAATTACCAGGTGAAAGACTGGCTTTTTGAGTGGCA
>WURT03070911.1:0-13446 GCA_009936505.3 Holothuria glaberrima
TATATATATATATATATATATATATATATATATATATATATTATCTGTTCACTTGCCTAATGCTCCGCATAAGCAATGGAGAAAGGGAAAACAAGCCAGTGAGCCACTCATCTAACTAACTAACATGCCTAATTCTCATATGCTCTTTTCTAGTGACTAGCTGACTTTGTTATTGCTGTTGTTTTATTGTTATTTGTATTCTGATGATGGTCGAAGACACAGAAAGTTTAAAAAATACTCAGGAAACGAGAAAAATGAATCTTTACACTTTATTTATTTTCCTTCATGCTACACGTAGAGCCAGAATAGCTGCAACTAGTTCCAAATCTAGACCTATATCAGAAAGGACTCTATCCGTGGTCAACCGGATTCTTTGGGATTCTAACGTGATTTTTATTAAAAGGCATAGGCAGTCAGCAGAAACAATAGCTAAATCTCACAAATTTCCTTTTGTTTCCCTTCCAATATATCTGTCATGATATTTCAGAATATTTGAGTGTTTGATATTCACATTTGAATATTCATTTCATTTTCATATTCATTCATAATCTGCAAATATTGCATATATGTCATGTAATCTCTGTTATATATAATATATATATATATATACACATATATAGAAACTATAATTGAACTTTGTTTAAACAGAAGGTGTCATGCTGCAAAAGTGTGTGCGCTTGAAATTAATGAAGAAAAGTCAGTGCAACTATTACTTATAGTGAAATTTGTAGGACAGTTTAATGTAAGTTACCAAAGATTACCAGTTTGTACAATGGTTATGCAATTCAATGTTTAAAATGTATATAAATTTAAAATTAGTAACTGCAGTTGAACAACTAAAAGCATTTATGAATGAATAAATGAGATGAAAAAAGAAAGGACTCTATCCGTGATTATCCGGATTCTTTAGGATTCTAACTTTAATTTTGTTAAAGGGAATAGGCAGTCATCCAAACTTATTTAGAAACAATAAATAAATCTCACAAATTTTCCTTTGTTTCTCTTCCAAGTATCTGCCATGATGATATTTCAGAATATTTGAATATTTCATATTCATATTTGAATATTCATTTCATATTCGAATATTCATTTCATATTCATTCATTCATATTCCTATTCATTCAAATGCATTCATATTCATTTGCATTCATTCATATTTTTATTATTTTTTTTATTTATTTTCATATTCATTTCATATTCATACTTGAATATTCATTTCATTTCATTTCATATTTGAATATTTGAATATTTCACATTCAACCTAAATTAAGGAGATTTTTCTCAAAAATTTCACAATTTAGTAAGAAAAACATTTTCCCGTGAATCTCAAGAGCCACTCATGAAATAGGGTAGACTACTATTCAAATATGTGACTGTGGTACGAAAATATAAGAGGTATGAAGGACGGGACTGTAACACCTGAAGTCCGGACTCGGACCCAGTTTTGAACTTGAGTACAGGAAGTCCCGGAATCGGAGTTGACTTAGAGTGGGCTAAGCTGGACTCGGATCAGAGCCGACTGATTTCAGGCGTCTCCACAAAGGCAACAACTACAGGGATGCAATTAAAGGCTGCATTGGCACTGGTCAATAGTTTAACACAAACGTGGTTGCAACGATTTCACAAAACTTGCAAGCATGCTGGTTTTGCTTTTTCAGTGAAAAGATCAGAAATTCACAGAAATCACAATGTTTTGGATTAAAAACTCACACAACTATGGGCAAAACAAAACATTGTGTTTTTATATGGGTAAACGAAGAATAACATATCAAAGGAAGACTGCCCTCACCTCTGTAAAAAGGAATTTTGTGTAAATTATTCCACGGTAAGGAAAAAGTTCAGTTTTATTCTGAAATTGGCTAACAAAAATTGGAAGGGTGGTTATTCTACTATATTCTGGGCGATTAAGAATATTTTACTCAAAAGGACACCAAAACTAGTCTCATTTTTTCATGCTCATTTGTAACTTGGCTTCACTTATGGTAACTGCTTTGAGATAAATAAGTTTTGTTAACAATTAATCACCCCCATCAACGACATTATAAGAAAAAAGAACCCATGAGAAAGCCATAATACAAAAAATACAAAAATTTATCATTTTTACATTTGTTCTAAAGAAAAGTGCATTCTTATATGACATCATCTATCAGAGTGGCTGGCCAACTCTAATCCTTACAAAGATCATGTTTACGTTTGTTCTACAGGAAAGTGATAAATGTAACCATGAAATCTTCTTTACGAGAGTCTCTGGCTAACCCCTAATACAAATATACATTATTGCACACTTACTTTTATGGAAACTGTGCAATGCTGCCAAGACTTTATATGGGGGTTGCCGGCCAATCCCTGATAAACATATAATGCACTTTTAAACTCGCTGCAAAGGAAACTGTGAAGTACTACCAAGATTGCATCCACAAGGTAGCCTCTGGCCAACCCCTAATACAAATATACAACATTTTCACCTTCGTTCTAAAAGAAGTTGACAAGGCTACTAAGGCAGCATCTGTAAGGGTGTCACTGGCCAACCCCTAATACATATATAATACATTGAATGGTCATATACAGTCAACTAAGTTACAGGGAGGGCCCAAGGGCGTAGCCACGATTTCATCCTAGGGGGCGGATGAAATGATGACTGATCGCCGTCCTGGGGAGGGATGTAAGGGGAGAGAAAATTTTGGCTTACGGAGGGTGGGCTTGATGCAAAATGGTGCTACATTTGATGCTAGATTTGAATTCAATATATCTCCAGGAACCCTTATTTCTTAAGTAATGGTTTTAATTTTTCATCTAAAATCTTCCGGAGGAATTTTCCACCCTTCCAGCCTACGCCCCAAAGCCGCGTAATGCTCGCAGCCTCTTTAATTTTTCAAAAGGACTTAACTTTATATATGATATATATATATATATATATATATCATATATATATATATATATGAATCAGAAATGTCTTGCGTAAGGGGCACTTTGCGCTATACGCATAGAGTCAAGGGGCCTGCGTTGAATCTATACCTTGTTTGCCTTCCTGGGCTTTACCTAATATCTCTCCCCCACACCTTCACGGTCTCCATGGGCACTACCACTGCCCCTTTTCTCATCCCTCTTCCTCCTCCCTTTTTTCTCTCTTTTCTTTTTTTCTTCTTCCTTTTTCCCCCCTCATTTAAGGAGGAACCGCCTCCATCGCCCCCTGGCTACGCCACTGGGGAGGCCAAACTTTGAAACTGACTTCGACAAATGAACTTTAAAAATTAAATAAGGTTCTTAGCTCAAATCAGGTTTTAATGTGTTAGAGGGGTACTTATTCTAAGTAATATGGTGAAATTTCCATTGAATTCCGATAATTGGTTTTCAAAATATTAGCAGATAAAGTTCATCAATCACACATGGGGAGAGCACGTTGACCTTCTGCAACCCTTCGTGTGACTTCTCAAACTCTCCTTGATTGACCAGTTCATAAAAAGAGAAAACAGGCACAGTTGGGTCTTTTACAGCTGCTCACTGCCCTTCCCCCTCCACGTCCGGTTCCACCACGAAATATCATGGAAGTACTACCTCGGAGGTAGTACTTCCATGGAAATATCAACCCCATCCGGCTGCACTACAAAATATCAAACAGTTTGATATTTCCGATGTGGTCACAAACAAGACCATCGAATTGCAACTGGGGATTAACAGTCGGGTCGATAACAGGATTTGGCACACATGTACAGAGGCGGCGCCACAGGGGGAAGGGGGAGATTGCCCCTTGGGGCAAAAAGAAGAAAAAGAGAAAACGAAAGAGAAGAAAGGAGGAAGCGAAAGAGAAACAACAAAGAAGAGAAGAGCTTCCAGGCGGCCCTATTATTGTTGACAGCGTTTATATACCCTTTTTTTTATATTTCACAAATGAAGCAAGGAAAGTTTTCGTAATAGTTCAAGAATGTTTCTGTGGACTCCACACACGTATTTTTTCGTAAAAACTTTCCCCGAATAGAAAGCTGAAGAGAAGGTTGTAAGGTATCCAAAAGGAGGTTTTCAGGAGGCTTGTTGACAACATACCCTTATCTTAGACAACAAAGGCTTCTGTCCTCTTCACCCCACCAAAAATTAGAATTTACTAAATTATGAACAATTTCTAGGATATGAACAATTGAACAGTTCCAAAAATATCTCAAAGACAGCACCATTTTGCATCCAGGCAGCCTTAAATTACCAAAAATTTCTCTAAGGGGAGGGAGACACACCCTCTCCCTTTAGACCCCTCCCCCAGCACGGCCCTCTTTCACCCGACCAAAAATTGGAATTCATTAGTTAATAACGTTTTCCAACCCAAAAACGAACAGTTCCAAAAATACACCAAAGACACCACCTTAAATTACCAAAATTTCTTAAAGGGGAGAGGGACGCCCCATCTCCTTACACCCCTTCCCCCAGGACAGCGATCACTCACCCAATGTTTCCCCCTATCAAAATACCCTGGCGCCGCCCCTGCACATGTACACTAAAACGACACGGCTGCCACGCAACTGGTTTTCACTATCGCGTCCCAGTCGGCTCGTAGTTAGGTCGATGCATTATGCGCTGGGTTTTCCACTTACCAAATCGTAAAGCCGGAGCGCTTTTGTTGTACCGTACACACTTAAAAGTGCTTACACCTTGTGTTGCTCGGGAGGCTAGATTTCCGACTTCTGTAGAGGCAGTGTCTAAAACGTTACTAAAATGCCTGTAGGACACCTTTCGGCGCGCTTTGCGCGAATCCCTCATATACTCGAATTATTCAATTAATTCAAGCAAGACAGATGTCCCTTTGATTATTGCAAAACCCTGTGCAACCGATAAAGCTATCTGGGAGGGGTAAATATGACATCATACTCTATGGTGCCAACCAATGCCCAACCCCTAGTAATGTCCCTGTAAATGATGATGCAATACCTAAGACAATTTCAGCTTAGGCCACATTTTTTCTGATGGCAACACTAAAGCCGCTATGTTGAGAAAAAAGCGAAACGCACACTTATATGCCTCGACAAAAACAAAAACTTTCAATACAACTGACCACTTGGCGAGCAGCATACAAATTCCACTCGCCACAACGAAATATCTACTCGCCACATATGTCAGTGTTTCATTGCTAGCAAACTACACAAAATTAGGATCGAAACAAGCGTTGCCCTTTTCGCCCTTACTTAGGCGTAACCTTTAACAGAAACTGTCAGTCAAAAGGAAAAAAATAGCGAAACTCATGAATTTAGAGATTTCGTCGTGAAAAATGCCAATTTATTCTGATCTAGGCAGACAGAAAGGCTTTCTGCCTTTCTTTCTTTTTCGGAGTTTAGTACTTCGATCACCCTCACGTCAACCCCCTCATTCCAAGCGCCTAGTAAGTACCGTCAAATAAATTGGGGAGATAATAATTTGGCTGGGACGTACCTCACTCTTAACTTGGTAACTTAATCACTCACTGTTACTTGCGCGAACCGTTCTTTACACGGTTTACAACTTGTAAAATAATATGAATTTCACCTATATAGATGGCGAGGGATGCATGAATAAATCCCAATTCAAGAATCTCTGCTAAAAGGGCTACATTCCATCCTCAATGAGAAGGCTCCGTAAAAATTACATATACCAGTTTACATGTACAAAGACCCATGCTTAACACGAAAGCAAGGAGTATAAATTTCCTCTTGACCTTGTCGTCAACTCCGGCGAAACAAACTTGCTCAAGCCGTTTTGCAAAATTATTTACTAACTAATCATAGCCTACATATAATCCACAGTGTTTGGTAGAAGGAGGCCGAAGTTAATTTAGTAGCCGAAAATGTACATTAATATTCAGGAATGTGATTGAAGCATACACAGAGAACCCGTAATGTATTAGAAATACCGTAATGCATTAGCTTGTAGGCAATATAGACTGGAAGAGGCTCCAGAACCACTCGCCAAGCTGGTGAGGTAAGTGTTCATGGAGCTCGTCATGATGAAAATGTTACTCGCCAATGGCGAGTTATCGAGCGGGTTTTTTCGAGGCATGCAGTCACATAAGAAAAACAGTGTATGAACCTTCAACAAAACTGCGTAATCAAAACATGCCTGTATCGTGAATTAGACAATGACATCTGTTTATCGAAACTGCCTTGTCTGGATGTGTGTTTAAGTCTCCAATTCCCTCAAGACATCAAAGGTTTTCTTCATAGCAACTTACTGGGTTCGTTCACCATTTGAGTTCAGTAGCGGAGGTGTGTGTGAAAAGTGGGGGGGGGGGGGAGGGGATAATGGACCCTCGAGACAAAAGTAAATATGTGAAAATGTGACAGTCAATGGGAGCATCTCCAAAACGCAGGGGATATATTCCCCCTACTTCCCAGGATTTCCACATATGTTTCAGTGGTGTGTTAGTTCATTATTGACGACTATCAACATACAGCTTGAACGGTAATGATACTCAACAGTAGGTCATAATGCTAAAAGGGAATCAGCAGTTCTCACAAACACATTTTGAATTTAGAGCTAAATCTCACAAATATCGTATTAATTTACTTCAAGTATATCTTTCCTAACATGTCACAACATAAATATTGAATATTCATGGTAAACCAAGGAGTTACCCTGCGTGAATTTCACCGCAATTCTGTTAAAAAATTATTGTCAAATGATTGTCAAGAGTCATGACAAAGACAGCCCGGGTACATTTATCTAAATTTGGGTGACTGTATTTTCCCTTTAAACATCCGTATATTTCGCAGAGTACAAATAATTTTGCAAAGTCAGCAAGGCCTCTGTCTCTACATCTTCCCTTTCGTTTAACTTTTCAAACAAAATACGAGCACTTGCTTGACCAGTATTTTGAATCTTCCACATTTCAAACATCGCAAACACTTTTTCCCGAAACTTTTTGTTGTCCTCTTCGATTTCATGGAGTTGGTATCTTTTGAGGTTTAGGCTTTCAATCGCTATCTGCCGCCATTCTGGACCAATGTAGTTGGAGACTTCAGAGAGTGCCTTGTCTGAAATGTCAGTGTTCACTCCTGACTCTGGAATGAAGTAACATATAAGTACTTTGCACCACGTATTATCTGTTGTAGTTTACTCAATAGTATCTGAGGGGAACCACTACTGAACAGCTAATTACTCAGTTTCGATTGTGGTACAGGAGGGTGAAGAAAGTGCATTACAGGCACAGTTGAATTATGTGACTACAACATGTAAGTATTGTTTGAACTCATGTCTGTAATTACCTTGCCAAGTGTCAAAGTCGTACCTTTTGGGAAGAAATGCAGGAAAGTCATGTCCACATTTCTTTAGGCCAAAGTCGCAATATCCGCGACCGAAGCAAAGGCCACACTTTCTTAACCCGGGGCCAAAGCCGAGTCAAACCAGACTGGTGAAAATGGGACGAAAAATGACTGCTTTTGGATTATATCTTCCAAAATCTTTCAAAATCGTCCTGCCATTAAAAATTGTCACGGACAGTTAGATATTCCAGCATTGCTGCCTGACCTTGAAAAAGGATTATTCCATTGTAGAACATGAACCATAATAGCAGTTAAGGTTTGTTTGTGCTATGAAAGAAACGACTGAAGTCGTTCCACAGCAGTAGGTGGCAATAATTGAGACCGGTAATAAATCCCCCATTTCAAGGTGACACAGTTAGCCATTTGCGCAATGAAACATTCCTTTCTTCCTATCCTTGACAAATCTTCCAAAAGCAACGATTTTGCCTACCAAAAACGTCCAAAAGGCGTAGGACAAAACTGGAAGACCAAAAACGTCGTCCAAAGTCTTCCCAAATAGTCCCATTTTTCACAGGGAAGCTAATCGTATATTGCTATCGTGTCAATTAATTAACATTTGCAATAGGCATAACTCTAGCATTTGTTCAGCTTGTGTCACGACAAATGAAACACAAGACACAGCAATATCGCTAAGTCAAGTGGTTTTAATTGAATGAACGAATTTGCTAAAAGTGTTACTGCCAAGTCTGAATAACACGAACCTTCCTGGAGTAGGATGGACTTGGACTCTGACTGTACTGGGTGACATATCCAAGGTCCTACTTTTTAAAAAGTCAAGAATTTTCGGGGTGGAAGCAAAGTCCAGGTGAATAAAAATGGGCTAGAGTTAGAAATATTTTGCCTTTTCTTACACAGAGCCTACCAATACTCGCTTTCCCGGATTCACACTTTGGTTAAACATGTGTGGTATTATACACAGTGCAGTCTGCATATCGCGGGCATAAAATTTAATGAACGGCCTCAGGCTGAAGGAATGAAGATTATATCGTTAGGTAATTGATGTAAAAAGCATAAGACACACTGATAATAACCACAGTTCCCATCAAAACCCACAACATACTATTTTACAGGGAATATTCTGGTGCATGACTGAACATTACCTAAACATGCAAGTGGAAGGAGGCGAGGGTCAACAAAAACATGTGGGAAATTTCTCCATTTTGGAGTACAGTTGCCTCACATATGTATCACTGATGTTACATCCTGTTGTATTTATTTTAGATGTAAAAGTTGTCTAACTGAAAAATATCAAAACCCTCTGTAACGGTCGAAATTTGGATAGGTATATTTCGAAAAACGGTAAAAGATATTGAGGTAAATGCAACGGATCTTTCATTATAGTGCAGCAAATTTTGCTGAGTGCAAGAGCTCTTTTTGTTGTATGTCACCATACCTTTTTCACAAACAACCAAATGATTAAATCACTGAAGAGCACTTATCCTAACCCCTACTAAGATGGGTAGAAGAAACAACGGTGATGTAGGTATTTATGAACTTATAAAGATTAATAATCCTATTTTTACCTATCCCACATTTTTTGGCTGCTTTCGCTTGAGGTGAGAAGAGTTTAGAGGAAGAGATCCTCTTTCCAGCTTTAACTCTGTCCTGTCCTGTGCTAGGAAACACTCTTCTCTCCACGCTGTATGCTTCAAGTGCCATTTTGTCCAAACGTTTTTGAGCCTGTGAAAAGATAAAAACTTATTTTACACTAGGAATAAATTGGAAAATACCAGTTTCCTCCCACAAAAGTATGTGTAAACTGTACTGAAAAGGTTATTGTCTCATGCTAGTGAAAACTTATTCTTTGCCAATTAATTGACTACGAATGCCATTGAGTAAGGAGAAACTAAGCGATGTGAAGCATCAGATAACCAGAAAGGCTTATTCCTTGCGATATGATGCATTGTTACAACATGAATCACCCACATGACAAGCATGATATCCCTCACAGTTATCCTACTTGAGATATCATGTTAATAAGGTCGAAACCTTTTGAAATCTTGTAAACCAAGATGACCTTCCACCTCAACTTAATACAATAAGGATCACCTGCCCTATATGGCCATCTACATGCTCATATGAACAATTCACATGCCAAGTATGAGATCCCTCACAGTTATCCCTACTTAAAATATCATGTTTACAACGTTTTGACCTGTGGTGACCCCAAATGACCTTTGACGTCCATTAAAAAGAATAGGGATCGTCTACTCAAAATGGGCAACCTACAAACTAAGTAAGAGATCCCTCACACTTACCCCCTTGAGGTAAAGCGTTTACATGGTTTTGACCTTTTGATCTCTTTTGACCCCAAATGACCTTTTAACTCCCACCAAACACAATAAGATCATGCATGTACTCAATATGGGCAATCTACATGCTAAGTAAGAGATCCCTTCTCAAGATAGAGTGTTTACAAGGTTTTGACCGTCTGTCCCCTGGTGACCCCAAATGACCTTTGACATCCACGGAAAATAATAGGGATCATTTACTTAATATGGGCAATCCATATTGTAAGTATGATATCCCTCACAGTTACCCTTCTTGAGATAAAGTGTTTACAAGTTTTTTACCTTTTGACCTCCAGTTGAGCGGAAACGACCTTTGACCTCCACCAAAAATAAGGACCATCTACTTTATATTGACAATCTACACGCCAAGTATGAGATCGTTGGTTTTACCATCCTTGGAATATAGTGTTTGCAAGCAAAGGCGTCACAAATATACATACAAACGCACGCACTCATACACACACGGCATCACCATCGTATTGATTCCTTGCTTGACTCAAAAAAGGTATAAGAAGCTACGGAACTAGTTGCCATGTAGGCTTCAAACGTATTTGCGTTATTACAAGTTTTAATGTTCCGTTCGGATGAACGAAAGCCAGGCAATGAATGACAATTTTCCATTTGCAAATTGATTAAGAGTAGGTCCCCCATTACTTAGGTTCACCCTTCACACTTAACAAGCGGGTTCAGGCGGGTCATTTTATCTTTACAAGGATTGATCGTTCTTTACTGCGTATGCGCATATTTGCCAAAAAATGATTCGGGGTTTGGCTCGGGGATATTTTGGCAAGGATACGCAACTTAAACTGGAAATTTCCCTGCACATTGCTACTCATATTGAGACTATCCTACTGATTGTGTTGATCCCTTCCAATCAGATATTCAAGCTATGGATGTCGTTTAACTACCGTAATTTAATTGATGATAAAAGTGAGTTTACTGTCTTCCGAAGCGGTCCTAATGATATACTGGGGTTTAATCACTTTTCTTTAAAAATTTTTGAAGAGGTCATAAACCCTGTTCCCGTTGTTCGCAGTCGTGGTTTATATACCGACAGCCACGTTTTATGAAGTAACAACTTCATCACATACGACAATGTTTTATATTAAGTTGGTGCGGCAACGTAGGCGCAGTACTTCGATAGGCATGTAACTGAAAAAAACCACAGAGAGACCCATCTTTTTAAAATAGTCCATCAATATGCCAACAATGAGATCCCTAACCACTTCTTGAGATATCAAGCTTACAAGGTTTTGATCTTTTGACTTCTCGTGACCATAAATGAACTTTGACTTCCACCAAAAACAACAGGGTTCATCTGCTTTATATGGGCCATCCACAAGCAAAATGAGAGATCATAAACACTCTTCCTTCTTGAGACACCATAGTTATTGGATTTTGACCCATTGACTTCTTGTGGCTGCAAAGGATCTCTGATCACCACCTAAAAATAATATGTACTGAATATAGGCCATCCACATGCTACGTATGACACCCCTCTCTATTATCTCTGTCTTTGAGATACAGCGTTTACAAGGTTTTGACCTTTATATATCTCATGACCCCACATGACCTTCGACCTACACCAAAAACAATAAGTATTATTAACTTAATAAGGGCTTTCTACATGTTCAGTATGAGATCCCTCACAGTTACCCTTTTAGAGATACCGTGTTCACGAGCAATTTTCATTTTTGATTTTCCTTTTTTAGCTTTTGACCTCAAACGACATTCGACCTTCACCGAAATAAAAAAGGATCATCTAATGACTATGGGCGATCCACTTTTGAAATATGAAATCTCACACAGTCACCCTTCTTGAGATATCGCGTTTACAAGGTCAAATATGACCTTTTGGCTTCTCGTGACCCCAAAACTTTGACCTCTACGAAAAACAATAGGGATCATCTAGTTTGGTATGAGTCGTCTACATGCTAAGTATGAAATACCTCACAGTTACCCTTTTTGAGATATCGAGTTTATGTGCAAGCGTAACATACATACATGAACCCATACAGACATACACGTACACGACATCGCTTAGATTCCTGTTGCCTGTGGCAAGGAATCAAAAAGCTACAAAAGTCTCAAATTTCAAGACACTGCTGACCACCCAACTTGTCTCAAACCATTAAGTTTCATCTTCTGCATTATTTTTCTCGGCGCATATTGACTTGGGTGTATTTTGCGCACTGTATCCAGAAAGGCCAGAGACTTAGTGATTCCTTGTCAAAAAGGTGTGCTTTGTTACACCGAGGTTCATCCATCAACTTTATACTTCCTGACTCTATCATTTTTACGAAGTTATCACAATTTTGCCTCTGCTGACTTTTAAACCCCATCAAAATTGAATAACAAACCAGAAAGCCAAAAGGCGTAGTGATTCCTTGCCATATGATATATTGTAACAGACATGAATCACCAACATGACAAGAATAAGATCCCTCAAAGTTATGATACTTGAGATATCATGTTAATAAAGTAAAAACCTTTTCAAATCTTGTGACCCAAAATGACCTTTCACAACCACTTAAAACTTTTGGGATCATCTACCCGATATGGCCATCTACATGCTAAATATGAACAATTCACAGTCCAAGTTTGAGATCCCTCCCTCCTAAAATATGTTTACAAGGTTTGACGTTTTGTGACCCCCAAAATGACCTTTGACCTCCACAAACAATGGTAGGGATCATATGCTCAATATGGGCAATTCACACGCGAAGTATGAGATCCCTAACAGTTATCCTTCTTGAGATATCGTGTTTACAAGGTTTTTACCTTTTGAACTAACTCTGCTGACCCCAAATGACTTTTGACCTCCACCTAAACGAGTTGGGAGTTTCTCCTCAACACAAGCAATCCACATGTAAAGTGTGAGATCTCGCACAGTTATCCTTCTTGGGATATAGGGTTTACCATGTTTTGACCTTTTTCTCTCTGGCGACCCCAAAGGACCTTTGACCTCCACCAAAGACAATAGGGACCATCTACTCCCCTGATAGCAAGGTAACGGCGGACCGCCTTCGGCTTTATGGTGGCATGTCGGGTACATGTCGGCAGCGGCATTGCTGACGTTGGTCCTCCGTTGGCTGGAGGGTGGCAAATCGGCAGTGGCAAAGCCGTGTAATTTAGAAGATGGTCCGACGGTGGTAAGAGGGTGGCAAATCGGTAGCGGCAAATATGTGGCATGCTACTGTCGGACCACCGATGGTTAAGCAGAGGCATACTGGCAGAGGCGAAGCGGTGATAAGCCGTTGTCGGTCCCGTGGCGGCTAGACGACGGAATGATGGCATCGGCAAAGTTACGGGGGATTGCCGTCGGACCACCAGTGGCTGAACAGTGACTTACAGGCAGAGGCAGTGTTGTGGCATGCCGATGATCGGCTGGTGGCTGAATTACAGCAAGCAATGACACCGGCGTGGCTGTACGTGGTAATCCTCTGGCGGATCAGTGACGGCAGGACGGCAGATGATACTGATAGGGGCAAAGTTTTGGCGTGCCGTGAATGGCTCGCCAGTGCCTGAATATTGACGAATAGGAGTGTTGAAGCTGTTGTAAGACAATGGCGATCTCTTAAAACCTAACTTCTATTTGCATAGAGAAAGAGGCTAGACCCAGCTATAGAGCAAAGCACTGAGGGTTAGGCGTCAGTTAGAATTGAAAAGTGCCAGGGGGCATACGGAATGACTTACTGACAGGTGAGATGGATGACTAGGGGCATGGGCTAGCTTAAAGTATGCATGACCCTTGCCAGGCCTGTAGCTAAGGGAGGCCATAGGGAAAAGCCCTTTGGAAATTTTTTCGCCCCATAGATCAAAAATGACCATTGACTTAATGAATTTTAGTACGTTTCGCCCCCTGAAAAACATTTCGC
>WURT03070922.1:0-13444 GCA_009936505.3 Holothuria glaberrima
TCAATATTTCTCAAGGAAACAATTTCATAATAAACCCCTCAAGTGATAACAATACTACCAGTGTCCTTGAAATTAAGCTTGAAAATACAAAGGTTAAACATTAGCCATGTATGGTTTGTCCATCTTTCAATGTCACATATTTGCATATTTAGCTCACGCTTGTTCATGATACAAGTGTCATATAGAAATTACCCTGCCAAAAGGGAAATATTTGATGGATTTAAATGGGAATCGCTACTATTTTCTGGATTTTTAATGCTTCTTTCATTAAACATCCAACGATGTAATTTTCATGTCAACAGACCTTTAAATATCTCTATCCCTTTCCAAATCGGTCAAACTGAGGAAAGAGTACAAATAAAATGTTAAGAAAACTTGAGGTTCTCTCCGATGCGCCCTTTAAGCGTTTTAAAGAGGAGCAGTTGTAAAGCTTTCTAAGTAGGTATAACATTCAGAACACACTTTTCCAACCATGGTGACACCATTAAAAGCTAGTATAACTCAAATTCTTATTTTTCAATAATATTTCTGGTACCCACTGAGCGTCACTTCGTAATTGCTAACATGTTATTGTGGTATTATCCGACATGCGAAAGGAATCGTGACGTCATACCTACACCTCGCCGCGCGTAGTACATTAATAGCCTGTGTAGCTTGTACACAAATCTATTGTATTCACAGTTGACAAAACTATCTAAAATAACAAAAAAAAAATGCAACGGTTAAATTAGAAATTATTGTCCAGACAATAAATTGTACATTACCATCTTAAAACATCATATATTCTTGTTCTTACTTGATAGTATACGGTTTTCTACCAGTTTAAGGACTTCAAGAAATATCCTTTGTCCTACCTTTCCTTGTGCAGCTCAAAGTACATATTAAAGCAATAACATACCACACATACAGAGCACTGGGCACTGAATTGCCGTGGGTTAAGGGATTCGATGATGATTGTCTTAGCATTTTTTAACTAAATTCACACATAACGCAAACCCTGTGAAAAGTTGCGCTATGGCTAAAGTACACTCTTTGTTAAATAGTACATATATATATATTATATCACTCCATTTTTAACAAATAAAGACAACAATAGATATGAAACATTTGGCAGAGTTTCAATTGTAAGAAACAAGGTCTAACTTTCAATTGAAATAAACCCTTAATTTCATTCTTCCGTGTCAGTTTTGCACACATTATCACAGATACTAATTACGGAATGAAATAAATCATAACTCTATTTACTTAGCCCTCTGCTAGACCTTCAAAACCTGTTGGTACCGCCTATCATTTATTATACTTCTACATCCATGGTGATAAAACCATGGAACCATAAGCGCTAAATTCTGGACATTCTGCTTACTTTGGACTGTATTTTCCATAGTGTGTAGTGTTATGAGAAAACTCATTTGCAAGGCCTTCTTCCCTTGCCATTCGGTTTTCTTATGCTGAGATAGACAGGAGGGTCGCGAGGCAAGGTTGGGGATTACACTACGGAGTATGGGTAGAGAGCAGATCCGCACCTACGCGCATTTTTTTCATGTATCAGTTTCCAGTCAGGAATGGAAGGGACAGAAGACGTTCACAGCGGACGAAAGTAGTAGCGGTTTAGTTACTTAGGGGCTTGGAAGGTTAGAAAATCTTGGGAAGGGAGCTTGAAAAAAGAGAAAATTCCAGTGCAGGATTGTTTCTGAACCACTAAAGTGTGACGTCTCACCAAACATATTGCAAAATATGTGAAAACTTTTCAAGCATCTCACAGGCATTTTCATTCACTTTGTCTCCTCAAAATCCAACATCAGTTTATTAGAACAAGGTACCTGATCTCATAAACTTGTACCTCAATTCATAACCTCGGGGAACTTTATTAACCTCAAGCACGAGCTTGGGCATTCCCGGACGGACACCTTTAATAAACCAAGAGATCCAACAGGCGGGAATACGGTAAAGGGGAAGGTCAAGTGTGGGAGGTACTTTCGCCAAGTTTATCCAGACCTTAAAAATAAACAAAAAAAAACCCAACAACAACATTATAAATTATGAAAGAAGGTTTAATCTTTTGGTAAATTTTGCATGTAAAATGAAGGGAAACATCAACATTCAATACCAAAATCAAAACCAGAAAGGCAAAAGGCTAAGTGATTCCTTGACATATGATATTTTGTAGGAACATGATCCACCGACCTGACAAGCATGAGATCCCTCCTACTTTAGATATATTTGACCGCCACAATATTAGCATTTCACATGCAAAGCATGAGATCCCTCACAGTCATCCTTCCTGAGATATTGTGTTTACAAGGTTTTGACCTTGTGACCTCTGGTGACCCCAAATGACCTTTGACCTTCACCAAAAATAATAGGGATCATCTACTTAATATGACCAATCCACATTCCAAGGATCAGATCCCTCGGAGTTACCCTTTTTGAGGTATAATGTTTACAAGGTTTGAACCTTTTGACCTCTGGTGACCTCAAATGACCTTTGAACTCCACCAAAACAATAGGGTTCTTTCTTTAAACATGAAAAATCTATATACCAAATATGAAAAGTGTCGTTCATTGCTATCGTGAGATATCGAGTTTACAAGGTTTTTGGCTTTTGACCACTAATGACCTCAAATGACCTTCGATCTCCACCAAAAACAATCGGGTTTTTCCTCTCAAGATCACAATCTATATACCAATATGAAAAGTGTCGATCATTCCTATCTTGAGATATTGTTTACAAGCTAGGTGTCACATACACCCATACACACATACAAGTACTTTAAATACAATCTGAGGACACTTGTTATTTCTTTTGTGTTTTCTTCCTTATCCCTAACTTAAGAATAGACTGTTTATTGTTTAACTTTCGAGGACTTGAGAAATCTATTGAATTTCTTAGGACCTGAAATCCATTGTTTAGGTCCTCAAACTGAATGCCAAGTAACTCATACACACATACACACACACGACATCACCATCGCATAGATTCCTTGCCTGTCTTCGGCAAGGAATCAAAAACTGCCAGAGAGATATTTCTCCGCGCGCTTTGCTCTCACTCGCATTGAAAACTAACTAATAAATTGACGGAGCTAAAATATGGAGAGGCAGGGAGCACATTTTGTTGAAACGATTTTTAACAAATACAAAGAAGAGAGTGTGGCATTGCAAGGAACCGAACCAGTGAGTTATGAACTCATATACCGGTGTAATGGTAGAGTGGATATAGCAGTTGGAAACAAAGGTATGAAGCAGAGAGCTTAAGACTCGATCCTGACAATGTAAGGTAGACTTTCATCCCAACGCAATATACGGTTTTCCCATCTGACCTTACATCATAAAAACCCAATAAAATCGTAAAAACCTTGTAAAGATGTAAGGTAGCCAGTGACATGACAACTAAGTTAAAATTCGGCAATCATTTTACATTTATGTTAGTTCTTATTCCATTTATATTGTAAAATTGTAAGCCACCAGAAGTGAATTTGTTATTCATAACATACATACAGATCCTTTCCACTGACGTCACCATCTGCTTGACAACCAACCATGTTTGAGGGCAAACAAGGAATGTTCTGTGCTTTTGCCCAATTTAAGTGGGTGACGGAGGCACAATAAGTTAGGAAATTTTGTACGCTTTCATATGGGAGCATTTGATAGCTTTGAAAAATGCTTATGCATGTTGGATATTAAGAGCCTAACTCTGATTGGCTAAAACACTAACCCTAACCCTAATCCTAACCCTGATTGGTCCTAACCATATTTGCCTCCGTCTTAGCGCTAATGATAAATAAATAATGGCCAAACCAATTATTAGGTTATTTGACCTTTTACTACTTACCATCTGACCTTTGATGTCATTAGACAAACGCACAGACAAACCAGCGAGGTAACGATGAGCCCGAGGTGCCCCGGCTCCTGGGTCCAAAGGAGCCCCTATCAGGAGGTCCAAAGTCCAAGGACTTATGCAGGATCAATGCAGGGGGTCTTGGTTTAGAACATTTAAATTACCATTTACACATTGTCTCCTGCTGACAAATGACAGAGCAGACTATCAACATAGCCATAAAAATTCTTTGTAACTATATACCATGGCATGAGGAATTCAGCTTCTGGATGCATGTTACAAGTATGAGTAAGAAACAACATGCAGTAAGCCTACTGAAACAACTGATTACTGATATGTCCTATGAACTCAATGCTCATTTCCATTCCTGAAACAAGGAATATTGCATGTGCAATCAGTGTAGTGGGTCAATTTTGGTCGGGGCTCCGGTTCGACACGGTCCGAGTCCAAAGGAGTCACGTCCCTGAGACAAACGGGCAGACAGACAAATGGATAGGCCGGACCACGAACGAAAACACAAATTTACAGACTGCTGAATTTTCTCAACCGACACAACATGAACACTCGGAAGATTTTGTTATTGTCGTACACCCAGGGGTAACAGGGTAGTTTTTTATCTAAATGATACAAACTCAGTTTAATACTGATGTTGTGGTTCGGCATGCCCAGGAAACATCCGGGGAAGGACCAGGAACAACTGCAGTAAAACGCAAGAGGGACATAAAAAAAAAAACAATTGTGTGCTTTTCTAAATAAAGTGATTCTGTCCATGGTACCGTGCCATGGTTACTGGTAGAAATGAAATGTATTCTGTTAAAATTTCATTCAATGATGATGAGGAAAGGAAGGAAAAAAAAATAAAGGGGAACTTTTCCTTTAATGATAACTTTTGTTGCGTAAAACACAACAGCCTTAATGCCTAATTTTTTTAAAATGTTACTCCAGGTGCTCTTACCAGCAATCGTTGATGATTGTTTCGTTTTTTCCCTTCTTATATAGAATACCTTGTTCCATGGAACGCCTACCAATATTCATCGTCTAATCGGCAGCGAACATGGAAGATACCAACCATTTTATTTCATTCATTAGCCGGGGGAGAGCAATGACGTCAACAGCAAGAGTGACATTGCAAATACTCAACTGATTATGGTAAATCATCTTTGGCGCACTTTCCGTGCAACTTTTACGTATAACAACTCTTCATAAGTATGTACTTACAGGTGTTCATTTCAATAAAGGCATCTGTTGCGTCTCTACAGCATACCTTTGAAGGATTCCACAGGCCAAGGTAACGTTGTCAAGACAGGATAGTTGTATCCAACACTTGTGAAAATCTTTCCAAATCCCTTTGGAGAGAGAAAGTACTACACATCTTGATTGAAAAACTTCAAAACTTCAAACTGATTCTACTTATTCACAACAACAATTGGTCTATATTCTTTTCATCGGCAACTCAAGATTTCCCAGGAAAAATTCCTGACGCTTCACAGCACGTGAGTAACGATTATTTGCTGCCGTACTGCCGGCCATATTTTCTGTTTTGAACTGAATTCCAACAAGGTAATGCTTATGAAACTTCGAACTCTTGCAACTCTGCAATTCCAAATAGCTTGGAAATTTAGAAAACTGCAAAGAGGATACATCGAGCTAATTGAACGAATGCTTAGAGTGTTCTGTACTAGCTTTTCTTGAAGGGCCTAATTTTAAGCATTAAAGTAATGCCGTTACTAGGCTACTTGTCAACGCCATTCTGTTATTGCTACTCTTCGTAATAGAAAATATTCCTCGGGGCTGCAAAGAATTAGAATTTTAGAAATGATTACAAAAATGTGGTCGAGAATGTTGAGGCGAAACTTTCGTTCAAAGAATTTATAGAAAGATAAATGTTTTCTTCATTTAACGAAATGTATTATTCACTTCGGCACAAAACTTCTTTTAGGGTTTTTTATTTGTAGTAATCGATTCAAGATACCGTCAGAAGCCTTGTGTAGGGCCAACTTTAGTTTGAAACTTACTTCCTGGATAATGATCATTTCGAACACAAAATACAGAATAAGGAAGACACATCGGAAAACATTTCTTTAAGCTTCCATTAATTTTTCTCAATGTCACCGATATTTTCACCGTCAAATGTTCGTTAAGTGATCTACTCACGGTACCTCTAATAAACACCCAAATAAACCAAATTATCACTTTTGGTTTTGTGGTTCGTTTCCTATTAGGGAGAGAGACATTTCCCTTTATAATTGGTACGACAAACTTGCCTACATTGATACATAAGGAAGTTATACAAAGACTATAAATGTTGCGTGAAAAAACCTTTTGCTTTATGGTTGAATGCATTAATTTAGGTATTCACTTTAACTAGTATACACAATAAGGCTACCTCAATCCTGACTCCTTTTCAGCCCTACTGTAGGCTTAACTACCATTCAATCCTCTGACGAACTAGGTTAGTTAACCTCTTTCTGACAACTCCACACCGTACGTGTCAAGGATTCGTCGTCTACTTAATAGTAACGTTATGTCTAGTAAAAGTAGACTGAGCGCAGACTACACTTCAACGCTTGAGTAAATTATACAAATAGGAGTAATTTCTTTTTATTTAGTAAAATTCTTCTCTCACTCGCTAATTTTGTGAATTCCTGAAGTATGCTAACAGAATGGATTGGTTCGATGAACTTATTTTATTTACGTATGTGATCCTATTAACATTTGAAGTGCATATTTACATGAAAATACAAAAACGAATTGACGGACTAATTTCATTTCAAGCATATGATGAAAGAGATGAGAGGTAATATGCAATAAACAAGAACTTCGCATGAAACTGTATAGCCTCCTGACAGTACGAATAAGAATAAATCAAAGCCAATTTTAAAGCTCAAAGTAATACCCCTTCAATTATTTATATTTTGAATTGTGTTGTAGTGATGTTTAGCACGCGAACCTAAATGCTTTTACTATTATCATCATCATCATCGTCATCGTCATCGTCATCATTATTATTATTATTGCTCAAAGCCGGCGGTATACCTTTCAAGTCTGTTGGATGTTGCCGTCAGCCTCTGCTTGGCATCCTCTGTTGCTGCCTTAATACCTTTCTCCTTCACCCAGTATCGTTTCATTATATCCTGGGCGGGTTCCCTGTGACTTTTTTCTGGCGGCCTCCATTCTACTGATATCTCTCCTGAGGGCTTTGATGTTAGACATGAGGCTTCTCTTCCAAGGTGGACTTTGGTTGGTACCCTTCGTTCTCATTGTTATGGTTGTTGTTCGTCTTTCTATGACCTTTGTTGTTGTATATATGAGGGCGTTGGTTTCGGTGATGTTGTTTGTATGGATGTGCTCGATGGTGTGGTTTGCTGTGGCTACAAGGTGCCTGATCTCTTCCATCTTGCGTTTGTCAACCCTGACTGGTTCACGGGATGTTGAGTTGTTGAGCGTCTCTCTGAACTCTGCTCTAATTTCTTTTCTGAGTGGGTCATCATCACCATCACCACTATCACCACTATCACCACCAGTTATTCGTGGTTGATGTAACTCCCCTTCGGGGTCATAGTTTCCTTCATATGCCTCTCGGTGATCGGGTGCTGCTTGATCACTTGAGTGTTGTTGGCCCAAGCACGGGTGTGTTGTCCGTCTTTGTAGTTCTTGCAGCTCTGTAGGGGTGAACATGGCGGACGAGCTATTACACGTCGTTGGTCCATTAGGCGTTGTTCAGTCATCACGAAGTCTGGATTTCTTTGCCACCCTATCTCTATTATTATTATCATCGTCATCGTCGTCGTCGTCGTCCCTGTCACTGTTGTTATTTCATTATTTGTATATACAGATATATATACATGTATATATATATATATATATATCCATGAAAACATACACCCATACATACATGTTTTGATCCCTGGCCAAAGGCAGACAAGGATTCAATGCGATAGTGATGTCGTGTTTGTACGTATGTATGTACGTATGCATGTTTGTATTTATGTATGTATGTGTGTACGTATGTGTGGGTGTGCATGTGTGTATGCATGTGTGTATGTGTATGCGTGTATTTATGTATGCGTGTATGTGTGTGACGCCTAGTTTGTAAACACAATATCTCGAGATAGCAACGACCAACACTTTCATAGTTGGTATATAGATTTGCATATTGAGAGGAAAAAACCCTATTGCTTTTGGTGGACGTCAAAGGTCATTTGAGGTTACTGGAGGTTAAACTGCGAAAACCTTGTAAATGGTTTGTAATATAGGAATAACAGACCCTTTCAATATTTAGTAAATAAATTTGTCATGTTTAGAGGAAGAACCCTACTGTTTTGGTGGAGTTTAAAGATCATTTGAGGTCACCAGAGGTCAAAAGCTGAAAACCTTGTAAACACGATATCTCGAAATAAGGATGACCAACACTTTTCATATTTGGTATAAAGATTTGTCATGTAGAGAGAAAGAAGCATATTGTCGTGTGGAGGTCAAAGGTCATCTGGGGTCATGGGGATTCAAACACGGAAAACCTTGTTAACAAGATATCTCAAGGTAGGAAGCTTCGATAGATTCAATACTTAGTATGTACATGCCTTATGGTGAGAAGAAGAGCCATATTGTCTTTGGTGGAGGTCAAAGTCATCTGGGGTCACCAGTGGTCAAAGTATAAAGACCCTCTTAACACGATTTCTTAATGTTGGAAGCTTGTATAGATTTCAAACTTGGTACATGGATGCTTCATGGGAAGAATCGTTATGTTTTGGGAGAGGTCAAAGGTCATCTGGGATCATTAGAGGTCAAAAGGCAAAATTTCCCAAGAATTCTCAAGAAAATCTCAACATTTTCTATGGCAAGGAATCACTAAGCCTTTGGGCTTTCTGGTTGCATTTGAAACCACAGTAATGTAACAATCACATCATAGTACAAGCGGTAAATCTTAGAATGACATAGGCATGAGTACGTGGAAAAGCAAGAAAGTGAACTGAACCTTAACCACAAGTATTCACCACTTGGTGGGGGGGGGGGGCAAAATACCATCACATTCTACTTAAGTGCAATCGACGTGGCCATATTAAAGGGAACTTTTTTCCATATAATATTGGGCCCAATGGATGCACTGATGCTGAGGTACTTGCAGTAGCTTTTGCTCCTGCTATTTGGGAAATTCAGCATCTTTATGCCGGAAGTAACTCATTCGGGTATACTTCCTTGACTACCAGTAAGCACAATAGACTTCCTTTGCAAGTTGGAATCAAAATTATGTCCCTGTTTTGAAAATTTATTAAATGAAGCCACTCTGAATGCATTTCACAATATTGTCCTCCATGTTAGCTAGCATTTTCGCGGGGAAGGTGATATTACTGAAATAGAAATTAAAATTTGATAGTGCCATGTACATCTTGGATTATTTGCAGCGACAGGCAAGGAACACTGTCTATTTTTTAAGTGTTTTATGAAACTCCAGTACAATGGAACTGAGTTAAGATTTAGAGGCCTTGCCATCTAAACTGATATCGTGCCCAAGTTATATTTGCTGCTTTTGCCTAATTTTCGCAATTGGTTGATTTTGGATGGTAATCTGAATTCCAGATGTACCATCATATTTACTCCAGTTATTCCCACACCGTTGGCCTTCAAGGACAGCACCCTTCCTATGTTTGATATTCATACCAGTGACGGTTACTACACTACCCGTCTTTTTACACATCCTAAGGTCTTGTTCTTGTATTCACAGATAACAATGTCATCATCATATCCTTGCACTGGATTATGAATTGCAATGTTATTATAACTATCAGTCATCCATTTCAACAATACATTAGAAAATCTGCCCCTTGAAAGTGGACGTCATGCCGATTTTTTAACAATAGAAAACCGCAAACAACAAAATGTCCTTGGAATTTCTCGCAGGTCTTCACAGCCCGCCAAAAGACTGGGAGTTCAGATTCCCTTAGACGTATTGGCGGTCACTGGACCATGTATTCTGAAAGAATGTGGCTTTTTGTCAGTTGTAAAACAAGGAGAGTCTTCAAGGACAGAACAACTTTGTCCAACCCTCAAGGGAGCGAATTCTCTAATGATGTCGATCCCTTGTTCAAAAGCAATGACTGAGTGAGGACATCCCGGAACCATCCCTCTTTGTCTATGAATGTAATCAGTAAATCCAGTTCTGGATTCAACTTTGAAAAAAAAATTAGTGTAAATATCCTGCGTTAGCTTTACAAGTGTTCCTTGGTACCCATACAATCTTGGAAAATGGATAATAAATTCGTGGTTAATACTACCTGAAGCATCAGCTAAGTCAAAAAAGTAATAAACCTTTTCGGTGAATGATGACGAAAATCAGTAATTGAACTCTTAAGACAAACTACATGTTCTTGTTAGCCATTTCTTGGTGGTGAACCCTTTTGTGCAGGCGAAAGTCTATTATGTTTACAATCCAAGGGATAATTCTTTTGTCCAATATTATCATGAACAGTTTATAAATGGTCAGGAGCAAAGATATTGGTCCACACTCGGACATCATTATATATATATATATATATATATGTATATATATTATAAACGAACTAGAAAGACGAACTTGGCTAGTTCATAATAATTGTTTGTCCCCCTCTCCTTTGAGAATTTTGGTAATTTAAGGTCGCTTAGATGCAAAAGGGTGCTGTCTTTGGTGTATTTTTGGAACTGATCATATATGGCTGGAAAATGTTTATAATTTAATGAATTCTAATTTTCGGTCGGTTGAAAGAAGGCCTTGCGGGGGAGGGTATAAGGAGGGGGTTCCCCTTCCGCTTTGAGTAATTTTTGGTAATTTAGGGTCGCTTAGATGCAAAATGATGCCATCTTCGGTGTATATTTGGAACTGATCGTATACTGTTTGAAAAATAATAATTTTGTCAGTTCTAATTTTTGGTTGGGTATTATCAACAAACCTCCTGAAAAACCTCTTTTGGATACTTTACAACCTTCTCTTTCTGTTCGGGAAGTTTTTACGCAGAAATACGTGTGTGGAGTCCACAGAAACATTCTTGAACTATTACGAAAATTTTCCTTGCTTCATTTGTGCCACCAGAATAATAAGGCACCCTGAAAGCTCTGGATTTATCGTATTGATCAGATAGAGGCCTAGCCCACCCTTCCTTTTCTCTTCTTCTTTCTCTTTCGCTTCCTCCTTTCTTCTCTTTTGTTTTCTCCTTTTCTTCTTTTAACCTCCTCTCTTCCTTCTCTTTTACCTTTTTCTTGCAAATTATAGGAGGGGCGGTCGCCCCTGCCTCCCTGTGGCGCCGTCCCTGGTTATAATAGAATAAGGCTTAGCATTTCGATTATTGTTCACTCAATGAAAACTGTGTTTTAAAGTTTTCCAGAGACCAAACATATTTGCTCAATAACGTGTTGAGCTTAAGAGGTTATTTTAACTGGTCTTAGCTTTACTCTCGTGAGCCCGATGCACGTTTGTTGGTCTAGGTTGTCGGCCCTTGTTACTGTGGCCTGGAACTAGCAAATAGCACCTTTGCTGAGATTCGCATTAGAAGGCACTTGTCCGCCTCACAGCAGTTGCATCTCTTTCAGTAATTCTGGGGTGTTTAGCCTCTTTCGCGTCTAGTACGGATTTTTTTGTGAGAGGTAAATACGCTTCGGATATTGGGTTTACATCTGTAACTCCGCCTTTCACGCGGGAGGCCCGGGTTCGATTCCCAGGTCGAGTCATACCAAAGACTTTAAAAATGGAACCTTTTGCCGCTGTGCTTGATGCTCCGCGTAAGCAATGGAGTAAGGGATAACAAGCCAGTGAGCCACAACTGGAAAAAAGGCCGTGGCCGGCTCGACTTGAACCAATTGGTTGGAAACTGGGCCGTTAAACCTCATCTAGCTAACTAACTAACTGCAGCTGTAACTGAGCTCCAGTGTATTCCTATTAAACACCTCGGTGAATTGGTGATGTTAAGGGAAGCATGCAGCTATCAACTGTAGGTACGTGTGGCCGATATAGGTGGCAACATTAGAGCTATATTGGAATAAAACTATTTAATGCTCCTTTTTCGGGATCCTTTCTTCTGTCGGATTTCGGGATTTAACTTTAGCTGGTAGTCGTATTCACTGTTTTAAAGGGACTGGGGCGTTACATGAATCACGTGGGACGTCTGTTCCACATTACACCACAACCTGCAGCCGGAAGGTCGGGGTTCGAATCCAAGCCGGGTCATACCAAGACTTTAAAAATGGAACCTACTGCCATTGTGCTTGGTGCTCGGCATTAGCAATGGAGTAGGGAAAACAAGCCCGTGAGCCACTACTGGAAAAAAGGCCGTGGCCGGCCCGACTTAAACCAATTGGTTACAAACTGAGCCGTAATATCTCATCTTACTCTAACTCTAAACCACAAAGATGGAACTTTAACAACAAGGTCAATGGAATAGTTCACAACTTGAAGACAGGAGTGGTCAAGTAACACCTCCCTCGACTGACGTCTGCACAATCCCTAAGCATCGTTTTATTAATAAGATCATTAAAGGGGATATGGTATCCCCCACACCAGGGAGTTGCTAACAACTCTATACCCAAACATATTTAGGAATATCCCCAGAGTTCTAAATACAATTTGTAACTGCACTTTGATTGACATTCAGTCAAACAATACAGTTTTTCCGTTGGTCAACAATGACTTGTACAGTCTGTTGTAGAGTTCCTAATTAAGGTTACATACTGTGTTTGATAATATTGCCGCGAGCACTTTAAACTCAGCGCAGGCTAATGTGTCTTTGTCCTAATAGCTCCATTGTCTGTCTTAGAGGTGTACGTAACAGGAGGCTAGGTTTAAATTGGAGGAAGGGCTTGAAGTTAACTAAGTAGGAAGAATTGTTACTGTCTGGGCTGAGCTTGGAATGTCTTTAACTGGACGCCATCAAGATCCGATGTACAGGAAGCTACATACAGAAACAAATATACTACATTAAGTTCAAAAAAGTCAATTACCGTAAGTTGTAATTAATGATTGATATACTGTTCAGAATAAAAGTGTATTTTCGATTACACCTCTATGTCCCGACATCTCTATATTCCGAATGTGTGCATGAAGAACAGTGGTAACATGATGAAATGTAAATGTGAACAAACTTTCAATTCTTCTTCCTAGGGTGAATGTTTCGGCTGAAATGAAGACGAATGATCTACCGTTCTTCTTTGTACCGGTGGGGTTTATTTCTCTGGGTCTTTCATGGATCTTGCTGAACAATACTCAAACGGACTCTGTTGTGGGTATCAAAAAGTCGATGAAAATAAAAGATTATGCCCAGCCTGGTTCTATGGTAAGTCACAGGACCTTACATAATTTAAAGTACAATAGGTATATTTTCCTATTCCATTACAATAGAATTTTTATTCTATTAACTTAACTTGTCTTACTAACTAAATGGCATCTAATTCTAATTAAGCTGATATTCCATTCAATCCAGTGAAACAAAATACCTTAACCACACATACATCAGAATTAATACGTGAGAATAATTTTACTTGTACAAAAAATTAGGCGTAAACTTTTTTGAAGTTACAGTCATTACAGATGCCTGTTGAATTGGAGAGCATTTCCGCCTGCCTTCCTTGGGCATGCCCATATATACA